>SJYW01052131.1:0-16112 GCA_006410735.1 Raphicerus campestris
GCTAGATAACCTTCAGAGGAGTTCATAAGTTGAAACACTCTTGTCACACCCAGGAATTTTTATTGACTTGGAGCTGCACATTTACTCCTTCTCTGAGATAACCGGTGAGGAACAGCCTCCGGTAAAGTCAGAGGGGTAGGTGAGAGCATGAAACAGTAAAGTAAGTAGACTCTGGTTGTGGGGGTAGATGCTCAGGAACAGGGGGTTTTCCTGAGGCTTGATCACGTCTTTGCATATGCCAAAGCCTCCTTCCTCATGACCTTTGCCATGGTGGAGTTCCTCACGCTGGCTCCCGGCAGATTAAACACCTAAATGTAAGGTCAAATACTATAAAACTTTTAGGGGAAAACATATACAGAACACTCACTCTTTGACATAAATCTTTTTTCCTGGCTGTTTGCTCATATGGTAGAGAGATAATTCTAGTATCCCTTTGTCTTTGTATATGGGCATCAGATTTATCAGGTTAGGGTTGTGCTGTCAGGATCTCATTTAACCTTAATCACTTTTTTAAAGGCCCCTCCAATGTAGTCACATGGGGAGTTAGGATGAATTTGGGATAGGGGACACAATTCCATCCATAGAACAAGAATAATACATAAAAGACAATAGCTTTCCTATATATCACCTATATATCAATGTTCAATGATCAAATGGAATTTTAAATTAAAAACACAATACCATTTATGCTGGTAAGTCACTTCAGTCGTGTCTGACTCTGTGCGACCCCATAGACGGCAGCTCACCAGGCTCCCTCGTCCCTGGGATTCTCTAGGCAAGAATACTGTAGTGGGTTGCCATTTCCTTCTCCAATGCATCAAAGTGAAAAGTGAAAGTAAGTCGCTCAGTCATGTCTGACTCTTAGTAACCCCATGCACTGCAGCCTACCAGGCTCCTCCATCCATGGAATTTTCTAGGCAAGAGTACTTGAGTAGGGTGCCATTGCCTTCTCCAAAATACCATTTATATTAACACCCAAAAGAATGAAATAATCAGACAAGACACTCTAGGAAAGGATATGTACAATTTCAATATGAGGAAAAGTATAAAATGCTGATGAAAGAAAACAAAGAAAAACTAAATAATTGGGAAAATATCATTATGGATAGGAAAACCTCAATATTGCTTTTCCAAATGTAATTATAAAGTTAATACAGTCTCAATCAAAATCTCAGCAAGTTATTTTGTGGATGATGACAGATTAATTCTAAAAATTATCTGGAGAGGTGTGGTTAAGATGAAAGAGTAGGAAGACCCTGAGCTAACCTCTTCTTACAGTCACATCAAAATGACAAAAATTTACAGAGCAACTATTGATGAGACAACTGGAACACTAACAGAAAAGGTCAAATCCTAAAAGATGATCATGTTAAAGTGTTGCACTCAATATGCCAGCAAATTAGAAAACTCAGCCATGGCCACAGAGCTGGAAAAGGTCAGTTTTCATTTCAATCCTGAAGAAGGCAATTTCAAAGAATGTTCAAACTACTGCACAATTGCATTAATCTCACATTCTAGCAAAGTAATTCTGAAATTCTCCAAGCCAGGCTTCAACAGTACATGAACATGAACATCCAGATGTTCATGCTGGATTTTGAAAAGGCAGAAGAACCAGAGATCAAATTGCCAACATCCAATGGATCATTGAAAAAGCAAGAGACTTCCAGAAAAACATCTAATTCTACTTTATTGATTACACCAAAGCCGTTGACTGTATCGAGCACAATGAACAACGGAAAATTCTTAAAGAGATGGGAATACCAGACCATCTTACCTGCCTCCTGAGAAATCTGTATGGAGGTCAAGAAGCAACAATTAGAACTGGACATGGAACAACTGACTGGTTCCAAATTGGGAAAGGAATATGCCAAGGCTGTGTATTATCACACTGCTTATTTAACTTATATGCAGAGTACATCATGCAAAGTGCTGGGCTGCATGAAGCACAAGCTGGAATCAGGATCACCAGGATAAATATTAGTAACCCGAGATATGCAAATGACACCACCCTTATGGCAGAAAGTGAAGAGGAATTAAAGAGCCTCTTGATGAAAGTGAAAGAGGAGAGTGAAAAAGCTCAACATTCAAAAAACTAAGATCATGGCATCTGGTCCCATCACTTCATGGCAAATAGATGAAGAAACAATGGAAACAGTGACAGATTATTTTCCTGGGCTTCAAAATCACTGTGGATGGTAACTGCAGCCATGAAATTAAAAGACGCTTGCTCCTTGGAACACAAGTTATGACCAACCAAGACAGCATATTAAAAAGCCGACATTATTTTGCCAACAAAGGTCCATCTAGTCAAAGCTATGGTTTTTCTAGTAGTCATGTATGAATGTGAGAGTTGGACTATAAAGAAAGCTATAGTTGGACTATACAGAAACCAAAGAATAGATGCTTTTGAGCTGTGGTGTTGGAGAAGACTCTTGAGAGTCCCTTGGGCTGCAAGGAGATCAAACTAGTCAATCTTAAGGGTAATCAGTCCTGAATATTCATTGGAAGGACTGATGCTGAAGTTGAAGCTCCAATACATTGGCTACTTGGTGTGAAGAACTTGACTCACTGGAAAACACCCTGATGATGGGAAAGAATGAAGGCAGGAGGAAAAGGGAACACCAGAGGATGAGATGGTTGGATGGCATCATCAACTCAAGGGACATGAGTTTGAGCAAACTCCAGAAGTTGGTGATGGACAGGGAAGCCTGGAGTGCTGTAGTCCATGGGGTTGCAAAGAGCAGAACACAACTGTGCAACTAAGCTGAATGACTGACAACTGAAAATATAAAGAAGGAACCATGATAAGACACTAGGAGGGGAGGAGATGTGGTACTATCAAAACCTATACTGTGGTATGGCTAACTCACAAATGGGACAATAATTACAATTTCAGAACCCAGTGGGATCCCCAGGCTGAAAGTCTTGCACCAGAAAGACAAATCCTGAAAATGTTTGGCTTTGAAGGCCAGTGGGGCTTACTTTCAGGAGAGTCAGAGAGCTGTGTGAAATAGACTCCACTATTAAAGGGCCCACATGAAGACTCACATGCTCCAGGACCAAAAGTAGAAGCGATAATTTGAAGGGAAACTGTATCAGACCCACTTGTTGATCTTGAGACTTCTCAAATAAGGAGTTGACAAGTGGACTTTCATCCTGAGTACATAGACACTCAGTGCAGTTCAGTCACTCAGTCATGTCCGACTCTTTGCAACCCCATGAATTGCAGCATGCCAGGCTTCCCTGTCCATCACCAACTCCTGGAGCCCACACAAACCCATGTCCATTGGTTGGTGATGCCATCCAACCACCTCATCCTCTGTTGTCCCCTTCTCCTCCTGCCCTCAATCTTTTCCAGCATCAGAGTCTTTTGAAATGAGTCACCTCTTCGCATCAGGTGGCCAAAGTATTGGAATTTCAGCTTCAACATCAGTCCTTCCAATGAACACCCAGGACTGGTCTCCTTTAGGATGGAATGGTTGGAACTCTTTGCAGTCCAAGGGACTTTCAAGAGTCTTCTCCAACACCACAGTTCAAAAGCATCAATTCTTCGGTGCTCAGCTTTCTTCANCTTTTTGATGATCCAGCAGATGTTAGCAATTTGATCTCTGGTTCCTCTGCCTTTTCTAAAACAAGCTTGAACATCTGGAAGTTCACAGCTCACGTATCACTGAAGCCTAGCTTGGAGCATTTTGAACACTACTTTCCTAGTTGGTGAGATGAGTGCAATTGTGCAGTAGTCTGAGCATTCTTTGGCATTGCCTTTCCTTGAGATTGGAATGAAAACTGACATTTTCAAGTCCTGTGGCCACTGCTGAGTTTTCCAAATTTGCTGGCATATTGAGTGCAGCACTTTCACAGCATCATCTTTCAGGATTTGAAACAGCTCAACAGGAATTCCATCACCTCCACTAGCTTTGTTCGTANCCTGTGGCCACTGCTGAGTTTTCCAAATTTGCTGGCATATTGAGTGCAGCACTTTCACAGCATCATCTTTCAGGATTTGAAATAGCTCCATTGGAATGCCATAACCTCCACTAACTTTGTTCGTAGTGATGCTTTCTAAGGCCCACTTGACTTCACATTCCAAGATGTCTGGCTCTAGGTGAGTGATCACACCATCATGATTATCTTGGTCTTGAAGATCTTTTTTGTAAAGTTCTTCTGTGTATTCTTGCCACCTCTTCTTAATATCTTCTGCTTCTGTTAGATCCATGACATTTCTGTCATTTATCAAGCCTATCTTTGTGTGAAATGTTCCCTTGACATCTCTAATTTTCTTGAAGAGATCTCTAGTCTTTCCCATTCTCTTGTTTTCCTCTAATTCTTTGCATTGATAATTGAGGAAGCCACAGTCAGCTCCTGGTCTTGTTTTTGTTGACCGGATGTTCAAGCTGGTTTTAGAAAAGGCAGAGGAACCAGAGATCAAATTGCCAACATCTGCTGGATCATTAAAAAAGCAAGAGAGTTCCAGAAAAACATCTATTTCTGCTTTATTGACTATGCCAAAGCCTTTGTGTGGACCACAATAAACTGTGGAAAATTCTGAAAGAGATAGGAATACCAGACCACCTGACCTGCCTCTTGAGAAACCTATATGCAGGTCAGGAAGCAACAGTTAGAAGTGGACATGGAACAGACTGGTTCCAAATAGGAAAAGGAGTACATCAAGGCTGTATATTGTCACCCTGTTTATTAAACTTATATGCAGAGTACATCATGAGAAACACTGGGCTGGAAGAAGTACAAGCTGAGATCAAAATTTCTGGGAGAACTATCAATAACCACAGATATGCAGATGATACCACCCTTATGGCAGAAAGTGAAGAGGAACTAAAAAGCCTCTTGATGAATGTGAAAGAGGGTGAAAGTGTTGGCTTAAAGCTCAACATTCAGAAAACGAAGATTATGGCATCTGGTCCCATCACTTCATGGGAAATAGATGGGGAAACAGTGGAAACAGTGTCAGACTTTATTTTTCTGGGCTCCAAAATCACTGCAGATGGTGATTGCAGCCATGAAATTAAAAGACATTTACTCCTTGGGAGGAAAGTTATGGCCAACCTAGATGGCATATTAAAAAGCAGAGACATTACTTTGCCAAGAAAGGTCCGTCTAGTCAAGACTATGGTTTTTCCAGTGGTTATGTATGGGTGCGAGAGTTGGACTGTGAAGAAGGCTGAGCACCGAAGAATTGATGATTTTGAACTGTGGCGTTGGAGAAGACTCTTGAGAATCCCTTGGACTACAAGGAAATCCAACCAGTCCATTCTGAAGGGGATCAGCCCTGGGATTTCTCTGGAAGGAATGATGCTAAAGCTGAAACTCCAGTACTTTGGCCACCTCCTGCGAAGAGTTGACTCATTGGAAAAGACTCTGATGCTGGGAGGGATTGGGGGCAGGAGGAGAAGGGGACGACAGAGGATGAGATGGCTGGATAGCATCACTGACTCGATGGATTTGAGTCTGAGTGAACTCCAGGCGTTGGTGATGGACAGAGAGGCCTAGTGTGCTGCAATTCATGGGGTCACAAAGAGTCGGACACGACTGAGCAACTGAACTGAACTGAACAGCCTGTTATCATGAGAACTGGGGTTCCTCGGGTCAACCAAATAGCCAAGCAGAGACACAGCTCTACCCACCATCAGTTCAGCTGCCTTAAAACCTCCTGAACTCACAGGTAACCCTGAAACATGTCCCTGTCCACTAGAGGGACCAGAATCCAACCTCACAAGCTAGAGTGATGGCACTAGCAATGGGACCCCAAGGACTCTGTAGCCAGAGACCTTATGACCCAGTTCTATCCACCAATAAGACAGTACAAGCCCTAGGACCAGCTTCATCCCACCAGTGAGCAGCCATCAGTTCCAGGACCCACTGGGCCCCAGCCCCACATATCAGTAGGCTGACACACCACCTCTGAGACTCCAAGGGCATTGCAAGTAGAAATGCCAGTCCCTGGCTGTTCCTGCCAATGAGCTAGCACTAGCCTTGAGACCTCCTAGGCCTCAGACTCATCCATCAACAGGCTGACACCAGCTCTGGGATCCCCAGGTCCTGCAGCCAGATATGCCAAGACCTGGCTGCATCCACCAGTTGACAGATACCAGCCCCAGAACCACCAATCCCACCACTTATTTTGTCAAGACTCAGCCCACTTACCAGCAAGCCAGTGCCAGATCTAGGACACTATTGTCCTTCAGCAAGCCACCCCAGGAACTGGCTCCACCCACCAGCAAGACAACAACAGCTTTGGGTCACTCTTGACCCTGCAGGCTGTTGTGTCAGGAATGAGCCACACTCACCAGTTGGCCAACAGTAGCTCTGGGAACACCAGCGGTCTGTAGCCAGAAATCCTTGGACATGACTCTACCTTGTAATTAAAATGACAAAGGATTAAATATAAAAAGAGGACACTAAAATTAGCAAGGAAAAATAAATTATTTTTTTAAAAAATAAAAGGAGCAAGGGAAAAGCAACAAGTTATATACAAAAGACACTCCCACGAGGCTATCAGCTGATTTTTTAGCAGATCACAAGGGAATGGCACAATATGGGGGGTTGGGGGGGTGTGGATCTACAAGCAAAAAATCTCTACCCAGCAAGACTTCCATTTGGATTTGATAGATCAAAAGTTTTATAGACAAGAAAAGTTAAGAGAGTTTAGAACCACTAAAGGGCAACCCACTCCAGTATTCTGTAGTTGGTTCTGGATATTTTTTTCCTTCTTTCTCTCTTGCTGTGGTTGTTGATTTTATTATTACTGTTAACTCTAAGCTTTTGAGAACATTTTTGAATCACACTATTTCCTTTATACACTCTACCTCTTTGTTGGCTTTTTGTGGTTCTGTGGGACTTTTTTTTTCTTTTTTAAAATTTTGTTTAGTTTTTTTTTTTCCTTATTGTTCTTTTCTTGCTTTAGTTATTCATTAATAAATATCAATCTCTTTTATATACTTCTATTTAAGTTTGCTTTTCCATTTTCTCTTTTCTCCCTTTTCTTTCTTTATTTCACCATATTTGTTACTTTGTTTTGTTTTCTTCACTGTATTCCTCAGTTAGCACTCTGCTTTAGTTTTGTTTTCCAATCTGTGTTTTAGTTAGTTTTGTTTTTAATTGGTGAGTATCATTTGTGGTTTCCTTTGCCCACCAGGTAACTGTCTTGTACTTTCTTTCCTTCAGACTGTTTTGGTTTTGTCTGAGTGTGTGAAAGTGTGTGTGTGTGTGTGTGTGTGTGTGTGTTCCTTTATTTTTCCTATTATTTGTCTGACTTTTTATTTATTATTTGTCAGGGGTGGTCTTTTATTTCCTGTTTTGTTTTCTTCTTTGTTTTTGAGTGTTTGTTTTAGTCCCCTGTAATGCCATAACAAACAGATTGCAAAATCTCAGTTCCTCAGCCAGAGATTGGGCCTGAGCCTTCGGAATAGGGGCTGAATCCAGGACCCTAGACTGCCAGAGAATTCCTAAGCCCAGGGAGTATTAGTTAGTGAAAACTCCCAGGAAGGCCTCCAACTGCATACAAGACCTGGCATCAGCAAAATGCTGGCAGCACCCAGTGTAAGATGGATCACCCAAACAACAAGCAAAACAAAAACACAAACCTAATCATCAGCAGACAGGCTTTCCACAGATGCCAAAAAACATACCAACTCACACAGACCTACACATCAAAGGAAAAAACTCAACTCCTCCTACCAAAACGCAGGTACAATTCCTCCCAGTATGAAGCCTACCCAAACAACTGGGCCAATCTTACCCACTGAGGACAGAAACTAAAAGGAAGAAGGAATACTACCATAAAGACTGGGTAAAGGAGACTTCAAACACAATAAGTCAGAAAAAATGAAAAGACAGAAACACTGTGTAAATGAAGGAATAAAGTAGAAACTCATAAGACCAAATAAATAAAGAGGAAACAGGCAAACTACATGAAAAAGAATTCAGAGTAATCTGATAGTAAATATGATCCAAAACCTTGAAAACAGAATGAAGAAAATGCAGTTAACAAGGACCTAAGAGAAAAAATAGCCAGAGATGAGCAACACAATTACTGAAATTAAAAATACTCTAGAAGGAATCAATAGCAGAATAACAGAAGCAAAAGAATGGATAAGTGAGCTGGAAGATACAATGGTGAAAATAACTGATGCAGAGCACAAAGAAGGAAAAAAGAATTGAGGATAATCTCAGAGACCTTTGGGACAATATTAAGTGCACCTACATTCAAACTATAGAGGTCACAGAAGAAGAAGAGAAAAGGATAATTTCTGAAAAAATTTTTAAAGAGACTCAAAGTCTAAAACTTCCCTAACATTGTAAAGAACTCCAAGAAGCACAGAGAGTCCCATATAGGATGAACCCAAGGAGAAACATGCTGAGACACATACTAATAAAACAAAGATCAAACACAATGAAAGAATATTAAAAGCAGCAAGAGAAAAGAAACAAATAACATACAAGGGAATCCCCATAAGCTTAACAGTAGACCTTTCAGCATAAACTCTGCAGACCAGAAGGGAGAAGTAGGATATATTTAAAGTACTGAAAGGGAACAATCTCCAACCAAGATTACTCTACCTGGCAAGGATCTCATTCATAATTGATGGACAGATCCAAAACCTTACAGACAAGCAAAAGTTAAGAGAATTTTGTGCCAGTAAACCAGCTTCACAACAAATTGACAGTAACACAATAATAGTAGGGAACTTTAACACCCCATTTACATGAATGGACAGATCATCAAAACAGAAAATTAATAAGGAAACACAAACCTTAAATGACACATTAGACCAAATGGACATAATTGATACCTTCAGCTAAAAAATTGCAATAAGCACATACTGATAAACAATTACTTTAAATGTAAATGGAAAAACATATTCCATTGCAAAAAAGGCATGAAAAGAAAGCAGAAGTAGCAATACTTATATCAGACAAAATAAACTTTAAAACAAAGACTTTAACAAAAGACAGAGAATAATATTATATAATAAAGTATCAATCCAAGAAGATATAACAATTATAAATATAGTGCATCCAACATATCTGTACCTGAGCACAAAAAGCATATATTAAAAGATATAAAGTGTGAAAAACTGGAAATAGAACTGCCATATGACCCAGCAATCCCACTGCTGGGCATATATACTGAGGAAACCAGAATTGAAAGAGATACATGTACCCTGATGTTCAATGCCACACTGTTTACAATAGCTAGGACATGGAAGCAACCTAGATGTCCATCGGCAGACGAATGGAAAGGAAGTTGTGGTACATATACATAATGGAATATTACTCAGATATTAAAAAAAACACATTTGAATCAGTTCTAATGAGGTGGATGAAACTGGAGCCTATTGCATAGAGTGAAGCAAGCCAGAAAGAGCAACACCAATACAGTATATTAACACATATATATATGGAATTTAGAAAGACAGAAATGACAACCTTATATGCAAGACAGAAAAAGAGACACAGATGTAAAAAACAGACTTTTGGACTATGTGGAGAAAGGCAAGGGTGGGGTAATATGAGAGAATAGCATTGAAACATGTATATTACCATATGTAAAATAGATGACCAGTGCAAATTCAATACATGCAGCAGGGCACTCAAAGGTGGTGCTCTGGGACAACCCAGGGGTATGGGGTGGTGAAGGAGGTGGGGGGGGTTTCAGCATGGTGGGATACATGTACATCCATGGCTGATTCATGTTGATGTATGGCAAAAACCACCACGATATAGTAAAGTAATTAGCCTTCAATTAAAATTAATTAATTAATTAAAAATAAAAGATATAAAGGAGAGAAATTTACATTAACACAATGATAGTAGGATAACTTAACTCCCCAATTACCTCAGTGGACAGATCAACCAAACAGAAGATCAATAAAGAAACACTGGCCTTAAAAAATACATTAGACCAAATGATTTTAATAGGCATATATAGGACATTGTATCCAAAAGAAGAATACACATTCTTTTCAAGTGCTCATGGGACATTCTAAGTTCCATATATATATGNCAGATCAACCAAACAGAAGATCAATAAAGAAACACTGGCCTTAAAAAATACATTAGACCAAATGATTTTAATAGGCATATATAGGACATTGTATCCAAAAGAAGAATACACATTCTTTTCAAGTGCTCATGGGACATTCTCCAGGATAGATCACATGCTGGGTCACAAAATAAGTCTTGGTAAATTAAAGAAAATTGATATCATATCAAGCATCTTTTCCAACTATTCTGTTATGAGACCAGACATCAATTACAAGAAAAAAATATGAAAGACAGAGGCTTTTGGAAGTAAATCAATATGCTACTAAGCAACAAATAGATCATTGAAAAATGAAAGAGGAATTTTAAAAATATCTAGAGACAACAATACCCAAGACATGGAAGCAACCTGAATTTCCATCTACAGCTGCTGCTGCTAAGTCACTTCAGCTGTGTCCAACTCTGTGCGACCCCACAGACAGCAGCCCACTAGGACTCTCCAGGCAAGAACACTGGAGTGGGTTGCCATATCCTTCTCCAGTTTCCAACTACAGAGGAATGGATAAATAAGATGTGGTACATATCTATAATGGAATATTACTTACAGAGTAAAAGAATGAATTAAGGCCATTTGCAGTAACATGGATGGACCTAGAGATTGACATGCTGAGTGATATATATCAGACAGAGAAGGAGAAATGCAGTATGATATCACTTATATGCAGAATCTAAAAAGAAAATATACAAATTAACTGATTTATGAAACAGACTCACAGACTTAGAGGATGAACTTATGTTTACTTATGTTTGCCAGGGAGAAGAATGGGGGAAAGAGATAGGAATTTGGGGGGGTTCTGTTTTTTTTAATTACTTAATTTATTTTAATTGAAAGCTAATTACTTTACAATATCATAGTGGTTTTTGCCATACATTGACATGAATCAGCCATGGGTGTACATGTGTTCCCAACCCTGAAGCCCTCTCTTACCTCCCTCCCCATCCTCTCCCTCAGGGTCATCCCAGTGCACTAGCCCTGAGCACCCTGTCTCATGCATCGAACCTGGACTGGCGATCTATTTCACATATGATAATATACATGTTTCAATGCTATTCTCTCAAATCATCCCACCCTCGCCTTCTCCCAAAGATTCCAAAAGACTGTTCCACACATCTGTGTCTCTTTTGCTGTCTCACATATAGGGTCATCATTACCATCTTACATGTACACTCTCCTTTATTTAAAGTGGATAACCAACAAGGGCTTACTGTATAACACAGGGAACTCTACTCAAAGCAATGTGGCAATCTGGATGGGAGAAAAGTTTAGGGGAGAATGGAGACATATACACGTATGGTTAGGTCCCTTTGCTGTCCATCTGAAACTATCACAACATTGTTAATTGGATATACTTCAATATAAAATAGTTTAAAAAAATAAGGGACTCAGGAAACATTTCCATAATGATTTTCAATAATGCATTTGATCCCAAGATTTACTCCTTCTCAGCCACCCTTTGTAAAGATCATTTAAAATTAAGCTACAAATCATAAAAACAAAGCAAAACAAAAGACCAAAAATAAAACTCAAAAGCTACTCAGTCAAAATATTTGGTTTTTAACCACTCAGCTGTTTAAATTTGAGTAATGGAATTGAGTTTCTGTTTTACTTGGGATGTGAAAGGGGAGAGGAGGGGACTTAGTTCATGACCCATAATATCAGGTCTGTTCCAAACATCTTTTCATTCTAGATTATCTGTGAAAGATTGCAGCATGTTTACTTGGAAAGACACCTTATGGAATTGGGGGGCTTGAAAACAAAGGAAAGAAAGAAAAAAGAAATCCAGAGCCATCTCTGTCTTCCTTAGTTGTTCAAGTAAGTAGTCCAAATTTTAAGTGTTTGCCTTTATACTTTATACTTTATTGAATATCTCCAACCAAAAAGAAAGACACTTACTGAAAGAGAAAAAAAAAATCTGGAGACAAGAGAAAATGAAAATACAATGATACAAAATCTATGGGATGCAGAACAAACTATTCTAAAAGAGAAGTTTATGGAGATACAGTCTTACCTTCAGGAAACAAAAAAATAATCTTAAATAAACAACTTAATATTAAATCTAAAGTAACTAGGAAAATGACAAACAAAACTCAAATTACCAGAAGGAAAGAAATCATAATGATTAGAGCAGAAACAATCAATAGCGAGAATAAAAATAGAAAAGATCAATGATACTAAGAGCTGATGCTTTGAACTTATAAACAAAATTAGTAAACCTCTACAAAGACACATAAAAAAGAGAGACAAAATCAATAAAATCAGAAATAAAAAAGGACATGGTAAAGCGGATCTCACATAAGTACAAAGAATTATAAGAGATCACTATGAAAAATCATGCACCAATAAAATGGACAATCTAGAATATATTAACAAATTCCTAGAAATGTACAATCTACCAAGACTCAACTAGGAAGAAATTAAAAATAGGAACAGATCAATTACTAGTAATGGAATTGAATCAGTAATAAAACAACTCCCCCAAAATAGTCTAGAATCAGGCAAAAATAAATAAAAAGAAAACATCTAAATTGGAAAGGAAGAAATAAAACTGTCATTTGTTAGCAAGTGCCAGGAGAAATATCAATAACCTCAGATGTGCAGATGACACCACCCTTATGGCAGAAAACAAAGAGGAATTAAAGAGCCTCTTGATGAAAGTGAATGAGGAGAGAGAAAAAGCTGACTTAAAACTCAACATTCAAAAAACAAAGATCATGGCATCTGGTCCCATCACTTCATGGCAAATAGATGAAGAAACAATGGAAACAGTGACAGACTATTTTCCTGGGCTTCAAAATCACTGTGGATGGTAACTGCAGCCATAAAATTAAAAGATGTTTGCTCTTTAGAAGAAAAGCTATGACTAACATAGACAGCATGTTAAAAAGCAGAGACATTACTTTGCCAACAAAGGTCCGTCTAGTCAAAGCTATTGTTTTTCCAGTAGTCATGTATGGATGTGAGAGCTGGACCATAAAGAAAGCTGAGCACTGAAGAACTGATGCTTTTGAACTGTGGTCTTGGAGAAGACTCTTGAGAGTCCCTCAGACAGCAAGGAGAGCAAACTAGTCAATCCTAAAGGAATCAGTCCTGAATTTTCATTGGAAGGCCTGATGCTGAAGCTCCAATACTTTGGCCACTTGATGTGACAAACTGACTCATTGGAAAACACCCTGATGTTGGGAAAGATTGAAAGCAGGAGGAGAAGGGGATGACAGAGGATGAGATGGTTGGATAGAATCACTGACTTGATGGACATGAGTTTGAGCAAGCTCTGGGAGTTGGTGATGGAGAGGGAAGCCTGGCATGCTGCAGTCCATGGGGTCACAAAGAGTCAGACATGGCTAAGTGACTGAACTGACTAAACTGACTTGACATCATACATAGAAAATCCTAAAGAAGCCACCAAAAAGCTACTATAATTCATCAATGAATTTTGTATCCAGTAAAGTTGTTGAATACAAAATAATTATAGAAATCTATTTAGTTTTTATACATTAACCAAAAAAACATCAGAAAGAATTAAGAAAACAATTCTATTACAATTGCATAAAAATAATAAAATACCTAGAAATAAATAACTAAGGAGGTGAAAGACCTGTACTAGGAAAACTGTAAGACACCAAGACATTGAAGATGACACAAACAGATGAAAAGCTATACTATGTTAATGGATTAGGGTAATTAATGTATAGTCACTATACTACCCAAGATAATTTAAATGTTCAATGCAGTGTCTATCAAAATACCACAGACATTTTTCACAAAACTAGAACAAATAATTCTAAAATGTTCTTGGAAACATAAAAGACCCAGAATATACCAAACAATCTTGAGAAAGAAGAATGAAGCTGGAGGTATGAGACCTGATTTCAAATTATGCTATAAAGCTATAGTAATCAGAACAGTATGGTACTGGCACCAAAACAGCCTCATAGATCAATGAAAGAGAATAGAGCATCCAGAAATCAACCCATGCTTATATGGTCAATGAAACTATGACAAAGGAGGCAAGAATATACAATAGGAAAAAGACAGTCTCTTCAATAAAAAGTGTTGGGGAAAATGGACAGCTATATGCAAAAGAATCAAAATGGGCTACTCTCTCACACTATGTGTAAAAATAAATTCCAAATGTATTAAAGACAAATGTAACACCTGTAGCCATAAAATTCTAGAAGAAAACATGGGCAGTGAGCTCACCAACATTAGTCTTAGCAACATATTTTGGAGATGTCTCTTCAGACAAAGGAAACAAAAGTAAAAATAAACAAATTGGACTATATCAAACTAAAAAGCTTTTTCACAGTGAAGAAAACTGTCAACAAAAACATAAAAAGCCACATACTGAATGGTTAATATATCTGATAAAGGGTTAATATCCAAAATATACAAAGTATGGATCTAAATTTAAAAAATGATTTTAAAATGGGCAGAGCTCTTGAATACATATTTTCCCAAAGACACAGACAACAAAAAGACACATGAAAAGATACTCAACATCATTAATCATCATGGACATGCAAATCAAAACCATAGTAAAATGTCATCTTCAACTTCTCCAAATGGCTATTATTAAAAATACAACAAATAGCAAGTGTTGATGAGGATGTGGAGAAAAGGGAATCTTCATGTACTGTTTTTCCTGGGTATGCAAATTGGTGTTGCCATGAAAAACAGTAAAGAGATTCCTCAAAAAATTAACAATAAAACTAACATATGATCCAGCAATCCCACTCTTAAAGATTTATCCCAAGAAAACAAAAAGTAGTTTGAAAAGATTTATGTATTCCTATGTTTACTGCAATATTATTTACAAGATATTGGAGCAACTAAAGTGCCCATCAATAGATAAGTGGATAAACATTAAGTTTTATATATATCCATACAATGGAATATTAGTCATAAAGAAAGAATGAAATCTTATTTGCAAAAACGTGGATATAACTGGAAGGTATTAAACTCAGCACAATAAGTTAGAGAAAGATAAATACTGCATGATTTCACTTATCTGTTCAATCTAGAAAACACAACAAATTAATATGCACAACAAAACAGAAACAGTATTACAGAAACAGAGAACAAACAGATGATTATAAGAGAGGATGAAGAGGAAGGGAGGAAATAAATAGGATATAATGATTCAGTTCAGTTCAGTTCAGTCGCTCAGTCGTGTCCGACTTTTTCCAACCCCATGAATCGCAGCACGCCAGGCCTCCCTGTCCATCACCAATGCCCAGAGTTCACTCAAACTCTCATCCATCGAGTCAGTGATGCCATCCAGCCATCTCATCCTCTGTCATCCCCTTCTCCTCTTGCCCCCAATCCCTCCCAGCATCAGAGTCTTTTCCAATGAGTCAACACTTCGCATGAGGTGGCCAAAGTACTGGAGTTTCAGCTTTAGCATCATTCCTTCCAAAGAACACCCAGGGCTGATCTCCTTAGAATGAATGGGTTAGATCTCCATGCAGTCCAAGGGACTCTCAAGAGTCTTCTCCAACACCACAGTTCAAAAGCATCAATTCTTCAGTGCTCAGCTTTCTTCATAGTACAACTCTCGCATCCATACATGATGACTGGAAAAACCATAGCCTTGACTAGATGGACCTTTGTTGCCAAAGTAACGTCTCCACTTTTCAATATGCTGTCTAGGTTGGTCATAACTTTTCTTCCAAGGAGTAAGCGTCTTTTAATTTCATGGCTGCAATCACCATCTGCCATGATTTTCAGTTCAGTTCAGTTGCTCAGTCGTGTCCGACTCTTTGCGACCCCATGAATCGGAGCATGCCAGGCCTCCCTGTTCATCACCATCTCTCGGAGTTCACTCAGACTCACATCCATCGAGTCCGTAATGCAATCCAGTCATCTCATCCTCTGTCTTCCCCTTCTCCTCCTGCCCCCAATCCCTCCCAGCATCAGAGTCTTTTCCAATGAGTCAACTCTTTACATGAGGTGGCCAAAGTACTGGAGTTTCAGCTTTAGCATCATTCCTTCCAAAGAAATCCCAGGGTTGATCTCCTTCAGAATGGACTGGTTGGATCTCCTTGCAGTC
>SJYW01052132.1:4901-17941 GCA_006410735.1 Raphicerus campestris
AAAAAAAAAAAAAAAAAAGAATTCCCAGATCCATGGACCACAAAATAAAAAAAGTAACATGTTTGTAACCAAGTGTAATTGTAAACCACATTCTTTGGGAATAAATAATCCATAATTTTCCAAGGAGAGTGAATTACTTTTGGAAATGTGTTCAAGTACAGTATTCAGCCCATCAGATTTTTCAGTGAACTGGCTTAGTTTAAAATTTCATGTGATCAAGTCCTAGATCAGGTTTCAGTTTGGGGGATGTGAAGGCAAACTGCCTGGGAACATTTACTAGTTCAAGTTATTCTCACCAGTGGTCATCATCAAAGTAATCTAAAAAAGAATATAAGTTTAAAAATATAGATTGTGCACAATGTTTTGCCTAGATATTAGTATATAAAGCAAAGTACAGAAACATTTTTCTTTGTGAAATATGTTAAAGAATTAGAATGAATAAATAGTATCCCCTGTTTATTCTAACAAAGCTTATATCTCACTAAAGAGTCAACCGGATTTAGCTTTCATCTTTATCTTTATTAAAATCTGGAAAGAAAATCTCACAGGAATTCTGCAAAGAACATTTCTAATTTTAATATTAAGGCCTAATAGTACTAGAGCTCTAATATTAAGCTCAAAATTTTTAGTTTTAAAGTAAGCTTTTAAAATAACATTTTATACTTATAAAAGCATAGTGCTATTAAAATTTAATATAAACATTATTAAAATCACATTTTAAATAATAACATTTTGTATACAATATAGATGCCTATAAGAAAGATGAATACTTTAAAACAAAACAACCCAGAGAAGTCTTGTAATTTTTATATATATTTATATATATATGTATATATATAAGTTGATATGTACAGAATAAAATAAAGATATATCTAAATACAGATTTATTTATATATATACACACACACACACACACACACAAATACTGGAATCACACAATTTTTGCATTTTGCCTTTTCATGTTAACACTGTATCATAAACAGCTTTCCATGTCACTAAGTAATTTTCATAAACACGATTTCAGGGATAATATAATAATTCATAGCCCATGGGGTCGCAAAGAGTCGGACATGACTGAGCGACCGAGCTGAACTGATAATAATTCGTCATACCATCAGATGGGCTCGTCTCATTCTCCTTTGTTGTTGTGTTCAATATTTTGCATGTGTCAGTTGTATACTGTGTTCATAAATCAGCCTGTGCTTTTGAAGCTGTGGATCCATTTGGAAGTTGATATTTCATATTTGAATGAAAGGAAATATCTTGTGTTACAAGAGGAAAAAAAGATGGTTTGAGAAAAAGAAACTTAGAACATAGACTGCTTGAATTTAGAAATTGCAAGTGCACGTGCCAGCTTTTATGAGACCAGGCACTTTCCGCTCTTCTTTAGTGGTATCAAATGCTATTTTCCCAGTTTTGAGGTCCAGATTTGAGACCTTATATGTGACTGACTTGCTCCTACAGTTAGATGAGGTATTTCCACAGACTCCTTGACCAAAGGGAATTCTGTGAGAAAGGACACTTTCACTGACCTGAAAGAATTTGTATTTAATCAGTTTATGTCAACTGTAAAAAACAACAGATGCTGGAGTTCCTAACCATTCTTTTCTTAATTATTTCTGTTTCAAAGTGAAACAAATTGAAATATGACATTGTGTGTTAAACTTCCCCACACTGAAGGGACAAAAATGAAAGGCAGAATGTGTGAAACCAGATTAGGAGCCAAGTGTTATTTTGTTCCCAAAGTTCTCCAGATGGTATCAGCTGGTAAAGAAGATGCAGTTTGGAAGAGCTGGGAAGGTAGGGTCAAAAATGGCCATGTGAGTGTCAATACATTGTAGCATTAATTGCTCAGCAACAAAAGAACTACACACTTACACCACCACCTTCAAAAGCTAAGATAGAAGGCTGGAGAAGCCTGCGATTTTACACACTCCGTCCAGGAGTCGCATAAGACAGCTGCTGTCCGAGGTACCCCAACTGCTCTCCCCCTTATACTGAACTCATTCTGCCTTCATCCCTCCTCCTCTTCTGTTTTATTTTTCATTTGTGTTGGTGAGTGATTCGAGATCACTAAACAAACTTCAAGTCTACAGATGTAAATGAAAATAAATAAATAACCTAAAATTTAGGAGACAGAAAAGCCAGATACATTTTCATTTTACCCTCTGGGTAGCCATATAATTTTGAGCCTTACTGACCTGAGATATAAAAAGTGACCTTGAAAAGGACGCACTACAGATTCTCAAACATTATTTTGGAAAAGAATGACCCAGAGAGAGATCTCAAGGTCCAGATGCCCAGACCCCAATGGCTCTCATTCTGATTTAAAAGGATACCTAGGAATCTGCATTTAAGGCAAATCCCCAGTTAATCTTTATATGCATTCTTATACACATGGTGTTCTAACCACAACTTAGGACATGATAGACAGAGGGCTGCAGAAGTGTGGGTTGGAAGAAAATTGCTTCTTTATAGTGGCGTGCCTCAGTTTTCTAATATATGAAATGGAAACAAAAACTAACATCAAGGCACTACTGGGAGAAGCAAATTAGTTCTGACTTGGCTAAACAGGTCTTACTTATGCTGTTGTGAAAGATAAACTACTTTCTGGGGAATACATTTTATGTGTAAAATAAAAATTTTCCTATCTGCTAAAATGGGTCTGAAATTTTAGAACAGCCTAAAAAGTCCATCCCTATACCTTTGCTTTGATGTCAAGAAAACTCTTGAGAGTCCCTTGAACAGCAAGGAGATCAAACCAGTCAATCCTAAAAGAAATCAACCCTGAATATTCATTGAAAGGACTGATGCTGAAGCTCCAAAACTTTGGCCACATGATGGGAAGAGACAACTCATTGGTAAAGACTTTGATCCTGGGAAAGATTTTTGAGGGCAGGAGGAGAAGGGGACGACAGAGGATGAGATGGTTGGATGGCATCACCAACTCGATGGACATGAGTTTGAGCAAACTCCAGAAGATAGTGAGAGACAGGGAAGCCTGGTGTACTGCAGTCCATGATGTCACAAAGAGTAAGATGTAATTTAGCAACTGAACAACAATATTTTGATCCATGTGAAAACTCAAACACTATGGAGTTGGATAACATACTGCAGACATAGAGCCTTTGTATCATAGTGTAAATCAAAGATCTTGCCGAGCCTGATTGTGGAAAGTGAAGAAAGAAAATAGTAGCTTGAGCGCATAAGAACAGGTAGAGGTGGAAAAGCAAAGAACAGACTTAGGAGTTCACCTAAGGCAAGCCCTGAACTTATAGATGGCAAATTAGCTACTTATTTTCAGCAGCTGAGATGATTTTCCCAAGTCCAGACGGAAGTCAGCCTTCCAAAGTTCTGGGCATCTGTTTAGCTATGGTAGCTCCTAACATGTCTATATTTTGATGCAGTTCTTACATATTATGGTGGCTTGACAAGACTGATAACCATTGTTTTAGAGTACTTTTCAAATGTCTGTCAAATGACAAAGGACTATCCTGACTTTGACCATATTCTTATAACACCTGTGTTTTATTTTCTAATACTTTTCCTTAAATTTTTTTCACTGTTTTTATTTTTGATCAATTTCAATGTAAAAGGAACTTGATATTTTTCCCCCTAAAAGCAGCATCATTTGCCATAAATACAAGGTTAATATAGTACAAGTACAATGGCCACAATATAGCTGCTTTGGGAAAACTCTGACTCTTGGAACCTCTGTTTATTTGATGAAAGTGAAGATTGGCAGGTGCCAGAAGCACTTGAGAACTTCTCATCCCCAACTGGTACTTCCTACTTGATATAATAATCAGGAATAGCAAGTCAAAAATGGACTAGTGTTGCTACTGTGTCATTTGTTATCACTTAATGTCCTGTCCATGGGGCACTTGATTTGGAAGTGCCTCTTGATGAGGGTGAAAAAGGAGAGTGAAAAAGCTGGCTTAAAACTCAACATTCAAAAAACTATGACCATGGCATCTGGTCCCTTCATTTCATGGCAAATAGATGGGGGAAACATGGAAACAATGACAACTTTTATTTTCTTGGGCTCCAAAATCATCATGGATAATGACTTCAGCCATGAAATTAAAAGATACTTGCTCCTTGGAAGAAAAGACAAACCTAAACAGAATATTAAAAAGCAAAGACATCACATCGCCAACAAAGGTCTATATAGTCATAGCTATGATTTTTCCCATTGTCATGTACTGATGTGAGAATTGGACCATGAAAAAGGCCAAGTACCAAAGAATCAATGCTTTTGAATTGTGGTGCTAGAGAAGACTCTTGAGAGTCCCTTGGATTGCCAAGAGATCAAACCAGTCCATCCTAAAGGAAATCAACCCTGAATATTTACTGGAAGGACTGATGCTGAAGCTGAAGCTCCAATACTTTGGCCATCTGATGTGAAGAGCCAGGGAGAAAGACTGAAGGTAGGAGGAGAAGGGTGTGACAGAGGATGAGATGGTTGGATGGCATCACGGATTTAAGAGAGTTTGCGCAAACTCTAGGAGATAGTGAAGAACAGGGAAGCCTGGTGTGTTTCAGTCCATGGTGTTGCAGAGTCTGACATGACTTAGTGACTGGACAACAACCATACTTTGGGAAATACAGTCCACTCTTTGCCAGTACTGACAGGCCTACTTCCTTGAGTGTTTGGCTTCGTCTCTAATTTGAACCATGAGTGTAACTTGCAAGAGTCTCATGAAACCCTCTTGTAAACATACCAAGGTCTGAAAAATTAATGAGCTTCAGGGAAACTATTTCATATGTGGAAAATACTTGCTCAAATGAATACTTACTAAATACTTTATGTAAGACAGATTGTTAGCTGGAAATCTGTCGTGTTTCATTATGCTTACTCTCTTGGTAATGTATTTTTAAAATACATCTGAAGCAGGGGACCTGAATTTCTCTTTCCTTTCATTTTAATTTTGAATAAATTTAAGCTCACTTCCACTAACCTGATTGAGTGATGAAAAAAAAAAAAGCCAATTAACCAAGAACTTTCCCAGTATTTGGCATATCTGTCAGTTGGCATCTGTGTACTTATTTGTAAGAAACACTGGTGGAATAAGAGTTCAGACTTTGATGAGAAGCAGGCATCATTTACTTCACATGTTAACAATCTGAGACTAGTTACTTAACTTCTGCAAATTCCTAGTGTGCTTGTATGTAAAATGGAAATAATCCCTAAGAACCCCTTCAATTGTATTCATGCACTTAAAAATAAAAGAAAGTGGAGCAAAAACACCAGGAATAAATGGTACAATGTGAAGAAGGCACTTAGCATATTTATTGTCATTTGAGTATCATGACATTGATGATGATGGTTTTAACATTTTGGGCTTCCCAGGTGGCATGATTGGTAAAGAACCCTCCTGCTAATGCAGGAGACATAAGAGACACAGTTTTGATCTCTGGGGCAAGAAGATCCCCTGGAGGAGGGCATGGCAATCCACTCCAGTATTCTTGACTGCAGACTTCCATAGACAGAGGAGCCTAGTGGCTGTGGTCCATGGGGTTGCAAAGAGTTGGACACAACTGAAGTGACTTAGCATGCATAGCATGCATGCGTGACAAGGAAAAGTAATATGCCTGAACACATAGATACAGAAGTTGTGCTTAACTATGAATTCTTCAGTGTTTTTAATACAGAATATCTTCTTTTCAGTTTTGAAATCTCCATAGCAATTCCTACTGAAACAGATAAGTAGGATACCTATAAGGTCTTATATTCTGAAAATATGTTTTTGTGTGTCTTGTAAGTCAGATTGCAAATATTCTTGCAGGAGTTTGGTGAAAGTACATCCCTTAAAGGTATATATTTTGTGAAATAAATGTATTGAGTTACATTTTACGTATCATGCAATTTGCCCATTTCAAGGCAGTGATTTTTAACAGATTTCCCACGTTATGCAGCTGTCGCCATGTATCAGTTTTAGAACATTCTCATCACTCAAATAGCATCTCTTGTACCCTTTATTGTTATTCCTAGCAGCCCTTCCTCCCCAGCAGTCACTAATGTACTTTCTGTCTCTATAGATTTTCCCTTTTTTGGACATTTTGTATTAATAGAATTATTCAATATATGGTCTCTTGCATCCACCTTTTTTCACTTAAGCATAATGCTTTTGAACTTCATCTATATTTCAGCAAATATCAGTAATTTGTTGCTTTGGATTCATGAATAGAACTTCAGTTTGTGGATATACTACAGTTTGTTTATTCATTTATCAGTTGGTAGATATTTCATTTGCTTCTGCTCTTTGGCTTTTAGAAATAATATTGTGAATATGCGTTTTGCATGGACGTGTTTTCATTTCTCTTTGGTGCACACCTACAATTTCACCTACAAGTGAAATTGCTAGTCTTTATCTGTGTTGAACATTTGGGTAATTGCCAAACTGTTTTCCAAAATGGCTGCAACATTTTCTATTTCTACTAGCAGTGTATGAGTGTTTCATTTTTTTATCCTAGACATTCTAGTGAATGTGGAATGGTATCTCATTGTTGTAGTTTGCATTTCCTTGATGACACTGAATCTGTGTATCATTTTGTATGTGTATGAGTCATTCTTAAATACATCTTAGAAGGCATATGGTTTTTCATTTTTCTGATTATCTTGATAATTTATTATAAGGAAATGGTTGAAAAGTTGCTAAAGAATCAAAATTGTATTGGGAATTAAGGCAAACATCTGTGAACTATTGAAAGTCTACATACACATACTCATGTGGATCTCACTGTTGATATTCACTTAAAAATCTATATTTGTAAAGCAAAACTCTGCATGTGTAACTAGAACATGAGCTCAAAGAAAGCAGAGAATTTTAAGACTCTTGATCATCTTTTTTTCTGCTAACATCTACAACAGTGTCTGACACAATGTAGACATTCAATAAATCTTTGTCCTTAGTTTGTTCAAACTCTTGTCCATTGAGTTGAGGATGCCATCCAAATATTTCATCCTCTGTCACCCCCTTCTCCTCCTGCCCTAGCCTAGGTACCCAACTAACACAAATATTGTACTATACTGTAATAAGTTTATAATACTTTTAAGACAAATAATACTTTTAAAAACACACAAAAAGAAAACATTCTTAATCTTACAGTACAGTACCTTGACAAGTTCAGTAGTACAGGATAACAGCTGGCCTACAGGGACTGGGTGTTGAGTGAGCAGGCAAGAAGAGTTGCTAACTAAGGGAGGGTGAAGGGGTGGGAGATAGTAGAGCTGAAGGATCTTCAGCGATAGGAAATGGAGGACAAGTTGTGATTTCTCTCATGCCTGACATTGGGCTTCCGAGGTGGCTCAGTGGTAAAGAATATGCCTGGCAATACAGGAGATGTGTGTTTGATCCCTGGGTTGGGAAGATCCCCCGAAAGAGGAAGTGGCAACCTTCTCCAATATTTTTGCCTGGAGAATTCTTGGACAGCAGAGCCTGGTAGGTTACAGTCCATGAGGTCACAAAGAGTCCAACACAACTTATCAGGCATACACTGACATGGATGGAATACGTGTTTGCATCTTTGAAAGTTCACAACTCGAAGAGCTGTAATATAGGGGATTTACTGTATATGTGGTAGTAAAGTATCCTTTCCAACAAAGAGCTGAACAACATTTTAGTGTGAGATCCACAATAAGTATATAATTGGATTCTTTTAAAACTTTTTCTTCTTTCCCTCAATATATATGTGTGTGATCAGTCACTCAGTCACATCTGACTCTTTGCAACCCCATGGACTGTACTATTGGCCTCTGCTCTCCATGGAATTTTCCAGGCAAAAATATTGGTGTGGGTTGCCATTTCCTCCCCCAAGGGATCTTCCTGATCCAAGGATTGAACCTGTGTCTCCTGCATCTCCTGCATTGGCAGGTAAATTCTTTACCACTGAGCCACCTGGGAAGCCGCAACTGGGATGGTATCATTTAGCTCACATGTGGAGAATGCTCATGTGTTGTAATACAAGACCACTGAAGTGTCCAAAGAAGGGACAAGTTTTTAGTGGATTTGAACACTTTCAGTGTTGATTTTGTAGATTCACATTGATATACCAGAAAATCCATTTAAATTCCTTTTAAGACTATGAATTATAGATTCAGCAATGTAAAACTAAACCTTTATTCATCTCCTTTGTAAATATTTACAAAGATTTTTCCCCTACATTATTGACTTTTTTAGAAGAAAATAAGTATTCTGNTCTGCTCTTTGGCTTTTAGAAATAATACTGTGAATATGCGTTTTGCATGGACGTGTTTTCATTTCTCTTTGGTGCACACCTACAATTTCACCTACAAGTGAAATTGCTAGTCTTTATCTGTGTTGAACATTTGGGTAATTGCCAAACTGTTTTCCAAAATGGCTGCAACATTTTCTATTTCTACTAGCAGTGTATGAGTGTTTCATTTTTTTATCCTAGACATTCTAGTGAATGTGGAATGGTATCTCATTGTTGTAGTTTGCATTTCCTTGATGACACTGAATCTGTGTATCATTTTGTATGTGTATGAGTCATTCTTAAATACATCTTAGAAGGCATATGGTTTTTCATTTTTCTGATTATCTTGATAATTTATTATAAGGAAATGGTTGAAAAGTTGCTAAAGAATCAAAATTGTATTGGGAATTAAGGCAAACATCTGTGAACTATTGAAAGTCTACATACACATACTCATGTGGATCTCACTGTTGATATTCACTTAAAAATCTATATTTGTAAAGCAAAACTCTGCATGTGTAACTAGAACATGAGCTCAAAGAAAGCAGAGAATTTTAAGACTCTTGATCATCTTTTTTTCTGCTAACATCTACAACAGTGTCTGACACAATGTAGACATTCAATAAATCTTTGTCCTTAGTTTGTTCAAACTCTTGTCCATTGAGTTGAGGATGCCATCCAAATATTTCATCCTCTGTCACCCCCTTCTCCTCCTGCCCTAGCCTAGGTACCCAACTAACACAAATATTGTACTATACTGTAATAAGTTTATAATACTTTTAAGACAAATAATACTTTTAAAAAACACACAAAAAGAAAACATTCTTAATCTTACAGTACAGTACCTTGACAAGTTCAGTAGTACAGGATAACAGCTGGCCTACAGGGACTGGGTGTTGAGTGAGCAGGCAAGAAGAGTTGCTAACTAAGGGAGGGTGAAGGGGTGGGAGATAGTAGAGCTGAAGGATCTTCAGCGATAGGAAATGGAGGACAAGTTGTGATTTCTCTCATGCCTGACATTGGGCTTCCGAGGTGGCTCAGTGGTAAAGAATATGCCTGGCAATACAGGAGATGTGTGTTTGATCCCTGGGTTGGGAAGATCCCCCGAAAGAGGAAGTGGCAACCTTCTCCAATATTTTTGCCTGGAGAATTCTTGGACAGCAGAGCCTGGTAGGTTACAGTCCATGAGGTCACAAAGAGTCCAGCACAACTTATCAGGCATACACTGACATGGATGGAATACGTGTTTGCATCTTTGAAAGTTCACAACTCGAAGAGCTGTAATATAGGGGATTTACTGTATATGTGGTAGTAAAGTATCCTTTCCAACAAAGAGCTGAACAACATTTTAGTGTGAGATCCACAATAAGTATATAATTGGATTCTTTAAAAACTTTTTCTTCTTTCCCTCAATATATATGTGTGTGATCAGTCACTCAGTCACATCTGACTCTTTGCAACCCCATGGACTGTACTATTGGCCTCTGCTCTCCATGGAATTTTCCAGGCAAAAATATTGGTGTGGGTTGCCATTTCCTCCCCCAAGGGATCTTCCTGATCCAAGGATTGAACCTGTGTCTCCTGCATCTCCTGCATTGGCAGGTAAATTCTTTACCACTGAGCCACCTGGGAAGCCGCAACTGGGATGGTATCATTTAGCTCACATGTGGAGAATGCTCGTGTGTTGTAATACAAGACCACTGAAGTGTCCAAAGGAGGGACAAGTTTTGAGTGGATTTGAACACTTTCAGTGTTGATTTTGTAGATTCACATTGATACACCAGAAAATCCATTTAAATTCCTTTTAAGACTATGAATTATAGATTCAGCAATGTAAAACTAAACCTTTATTCATCTCCTTTGTAAATATTTACAAAGATTTTTCCCCTACATTATTGACTTTTTTAGAAGAAAATAAGTATTCTGGAAAAGAATGTTTGCCTCCTCTATTGTTTATCCTAGAGTCAGATAATCAAAATCTTCCAGACTTTTGATTTCCCTGGTGGTTCAGTGGTTAACTAAACTTCTGTGCTCCCAGTGCATGGGTTGCATCCCTGGTTGGAAAACTGAGATCCCACATGCCTTACCACTCAGCACCCCCTCCTGCAAAAATTCCCAAACTTATGATGGTTACAAAAATAAATGAGCAAAATGCAAAAGAGTCACTGTTGAAGACACATTAATGAGAACAAAAGTTATATTAAGGAATCTTTGGTTGCTATTTAGTTTTCAATAACCAGAAAAATTATGTGTGATACTTAGTTCTGTTTTTTAATTAAAAAATGAAAATATTAAATTACCACCCTAGTACTCTTGCCTGGAAACTCCCATGGATGGAGGAGCCTGGTAGGCTGCAGTCCATGGGATCGCTGAGTCAGACACAACTAAGAGACTTCACTTTCACTTTTCACTTTCATGCATTGGAGAAGGAAATGGCAACCCACTCCAGTGTTCTTGCCTGGAGAATCCCAGGGATGGCGGAGCCCAATGGGCTGCCGTCTGTGGGGTCACACAGAGTTGGACACAACTGATGCAACTTAGCAGCAGCAGCAGCACATGGATTTTAAATGCTGTTGGGGGAATTTTAAAAGATATTTTTAGTATATGTCCATCAGCATCAGAACATCAATAATGCTTCTCTGGAACATTCTTGGTTGCATAATCTGAAATCTCTCAGAAAAAAAAAAAGATTAATTGTTGAATGTATTATGATGATGACATTTCCTTTGTTTCTCCTGAAATTCCATCTGTGGAGTTTAGTAAAAGGAAAAATATGTAGGGAGACAACATAAAATTCTAAAGTAACTAAATACAGCTGTAACTTCGTTATCTTAGCTAAGCCAAGTTCATTAACTGTTTGCCAGGATTTTGAAGACCACAGGAAACTGAAATTACAACTCATAATGCTTCAAGTGCTGGGTACAATTGAAGCCAGCAGGAGCTATGTGACAGTCTAAGGTACATAGTTACTAATGTCAAGATATGAACGCTGGTAGAGTTGTATAAACCCTCTATGAAAGAATACGTCATGTCTGTACATGAGGAGTCAAATGTTAGGAAAGATGGCATACCCCATTTTAAACAAGAAATGTGAAAGATCATCATTCACATCTCACTAGATAATTACATAATCACAGTGTACTTCAGTTCAATTCAATTACTCAGTCAGTCATGTCTGACTCTTTGCGACCCCATGGACTGCAGCACACCAGGCCTCCCTGTCCATCACCAACTCCCAGAATTTACTCAAACTCATGTCCCTTGAGTCAGTGATGCCTTCCAACCATCTCATCCTCTGTCATCGCATTCTCCTCCCACCTTCAATCTTTCTGAGCATCGCGGTCTTTTCAAATGAGTCAGCTCTTCACATCAGATGGCCAAAGTATTGGAGTTTCAGCTTCAACATCAGTCCTTCCAATAAACACCCAGGACTGATCTCTTTTAGGATGGACTAGTTGGATCTCCTTGCAGTCCAAGGTACTCTCAAGAGTCTTCTCCAACACCACAGTTCAAAAGCATCAGTTCTTCGGCACTCAGCTTTCTTTATAGTCCAACTCTCACATCCATACATGATCACTGGAAAAACCATAGCCTGAAGTAGACAGACCTTTGCTGGCAAAGTGATGTCTCTGCTTTTGAATATGCTGTCTAGTTTGGTCTTAACTTTCCTTCCAAGGAGTAAGCATCTTTTAATTTCATGGCTGCAGTCACCATCTGAAGTGATTGTGGAGCCCCAAAAATAAAATCTGCCACTGTTTTCACTGTCTCTCCATCTATTTGCCATGAAGTGATGGGACCAGATGCTGAAGAAGGAATTCATAGGGCCTAGACTCCATCTTAGGCCTATTCATGCTGATCATGCTCAGCCACCTTTCCAATGGACTCTGAACTCTGGGTTTAGTGCCTATGAAAACAACAACCAAAGGATAAGACCCCCTCCAGACAGGGGAACCTTGAAGATAGTATCTAGGTTACTCATTGCCTAAGAGAAAACACACTAATCAGCCCTTCCTCCAGACAGGCCATAAATTTTTCTGTATCAATCAGAGTGTAACCTCGGACTTACTGATTACTGGCTAATTGTTTGACTGTCTGAGCACATGAGCACATAGCACGTGAATGATGGTTTATTGGGATTGTATTTTCCTTGGTTTATGTAAGTCTCAAGGAATTTGGAGTGGTGGGTTCAGACACATACACATGGGGTATAAAAGATTTTCACAAATGCTGGTTGGGGTCCTTGGCTAAGAGGAGACTCTGCCTTGGGCCCACCGGTGTAATAAACCGCTCTCCACTATCTGCATTGTCCTTCTGAGTGAGTTTGTTTCCTAGAATGTGTGGCTACAACAATGCCATGATCTTAGTTTTCTGAATATTGAACTTTAAGCCAACTTTTTCTCTCTCCTCTTTCAGTTTCATCAAGAGGCTCTTTAGTTCTTCTTTGCTTTCTGCCGTAAGGATGGTGTCATCTGCATATCTGAGGTTATTGATATTTCTCCCAGCAATCTTAATTCCAGCTTGTGCTCCTTCCAGCCCAGCGTTTCTCATGATGTCCTCTGCATATAAGTTGAATAAGCAGGGTGACAATATACAGCCTTGATGTACTCCTTTTCCTATTTGGAACCAGTCTGTTGTTCCATGTCCAGTTCTAACTGTTGCTTCCTCACCTGTATACAGATTTCTCAAGAGGCAGGTCAGATGATCTGGTATTCCCATCTCTTTCAGAATTTTCCACAGTTTATTGTGATCCACACAGTCAAAGGCTTTGGCATAGTCAATAAAGCAGAAATAGATGTTTTTCTGGAACTCTCTTGCTTTTT
>SJYW01052133.1:0-12874 GCA_006410735.1 Raphicerus campestris
ACTCAAAGATTTATCGCAAATCAAACTGTCATGACCAAGAAGGAGACTGCCACCACCTCAGAGATCGCCTCATGTTCCCTCAGTCTAACTCCCTCCTTCCCACCAAAGTGACCTGCACCAGACTTTTCCTTTTTTTTTTTTGCCACTGCATGGCTTGTGGGATGAGGAATGGAACCCGGGCCCTCTGCAGTGGCAGCACGGAGTCCTAACACTGAACTGCCAGGAAGTCAGACTTTGCTTCTTTTCTTCAGTTACCACTTAAGCATATATTCCTGATTCCAAAATTTCATTTTGGCTGGCTTGGGACTTTAATACAAGTTTCGGTCTGGCTTCTTTAACTTAAATTATGTTTGTGAGATGAGACTTATCCATTTCGTTCCATGGGATAATAAATAAATGGTTCGCTATCATTGATGCATACTATTTGACAAATTTTTACTACAAAAATGGCAATTGTACAGTAGTATTTCATTGTAGGAGTGTTTCACAGCTAATATTCCATTCTGTGAATGGAAATGGACATACAAGCCATTTTGTGGGCATTTTTGTGTATGCTTTTTAGTGAACATATGGGTGCATTTCTCTTGGGCGGTGGCGTGGGAGTGGACCTACATACGCTGGGTTTAAATCTCACTGTGGTTGAAATTGCATTCCCCTCAACTGTGATAAATAAACCTTTCAATTAGTTTATTAACTGCCTCCATTTGTGAAGTCCCTGTTCTGGTCTCAACCATGTTTTTTTTTTGACTGTGCCCCACGACATGTGGGATCCTAGTTCTCCCACCAGGGACTGATCTGTGCCGCCTGCAGTGGAAGTGTTGAGTCACAGCCATTGGCCTGCAAGGGAATTAACAAACATTTTTCAGCTGAATTTTTTTTTTAAATGTGCAGACCTTCTCTACAAATTCTGGAATAAGCTCTTAGTCAATTATATGTGCTCCAGATCTTTCCCTTGAGTCTGGTTGTCCTGTTCTCCCTGTCAAAAGCATCTTTTTCTTTATGGTTAGTGTATCTTGTATCCTATTGAAGAAGTCTTTCCTACCTTGAATTCATTAATATTTTTCTATTTTGTCTTCTAGAAGTCCTATGGTTTTGCCTTTGGCCTCTAGATAAATTCTCGGAGTGGGGGAGGGGGGCGGCGAGGGAATAGGTGGAGCGTGAAGTTTCATTTGTTTCCATCTGGATACTCTTTATTGCAGATTTTCTGTACCTACTGTCTGCAGTGATATTGTTGTAAAGCAAGTATCCATATATGTTTCTGGGTAGTCCATTTTATTTCACCCTCATCATACAAGTCTTCTGGGCAACAAATATCCTTATAAGGAAAAGGAGGTAAGAAAGTAGCAGAAAACTCTGCTGACTATGTGGTTGAAATTGGTAATTGGGTTAAGATCTTAATTCTGCCACCTACTAGTNGAGTCACAGCCATTGGCCTGCAAGGGAATTAACAAACATTTTTCAGCTGAATTTTTTTTTTAAATGTGCAGACCTTCTCTACAAATTCTGGAATAAGCTCTTAGTCAATTATATGTGCTCCAGATCTTTCCCTTGAGTCTGGTTGTCCTGTTCTCCCTGTCAAAAGCATCTTTTTCTTTATGGTTAGTGTATCTTGTATCCTATTGAAGAAGTCTTTCCTACCTTGAATTCATTAATATTTTTCTATTTTGTCTTCTAGAAGTCCTATGGTTTTGCCTTTGGCCTCTAGATAAATTCTCGGAGTGGGGGAGGGGGGCGGCGAGGGAATAGGTGGAGCGTGAAGTTTCATTTGTTTCCATCTGGATACTCTTTATTGCAGATTTTCTGTACCTACTGTCTGCAGTGATATTGTTGTAAAGCAAGTATCCATATATGTTTCTGGGTAGTCCATTTTATTTCACCCTCATCATACAAGTCTTCTGGGCAACAAATATCCTTATAAGGAAAAGGAGGTAAGAAAGTAGCAGAAAACTGCTGACTATGTGGTTGAAATTGGTAATTGGGTTAAGATCTTAATTCTGCCACCTACTAGTCTTGTAACACTGGGGGACACTGTTTGACTTCTCTGGGGCCCCATTTCCCAATCTTTATATTTAGCTCATTGTGTTACAAGGATTATGACTATATATACACTATATATAGTATATATATAGTACATATATAGTGTGTATATATATATATATATATAATGTTTACAACAGTACTTGTACACAGTAAGCACTCAATAAAGGACCTTAAAAGTCTTCATTACAAGAAAAACATTTTTGTAACTATGTATGGGGACAGGTGTTAACTAGACATACACTAGTGATCCTTCTAACTGTATATGCAAATAGTGAACAATTATGTTGTACACCTGAAACTAATATAATATTATATATCAATGATATCTCAATTAAAAAATACATATCACATTAAGTGAATCACATCTGTCACAAGAGAGCACATACTATACATTTCCCTTTATATGGAGTTTGAGAACAGGAAAAGCTAATCTCTTGTGGAAAACAATTGTGTAAAAAGTCATGCCTTTGAGGGAAGGTGAGTTTAGAGTTACTGGGAAGAGGTATGAAGGAATTTCTTAGGGTGATACAAATATTCTGTATCTTAATAAAGAGTTTGAGTTTCACAAGCTTACATATTTGTCAAAATGTGTCAAAAGATACATTTACAATTTGCATTCACTTTTGTAAATATTACTTAGAAAATAAACCAGAAAGAAATATTGAACTCTAGTTACCAATATGCATGCTGAAGAATTTATAGCTGAAGTGAACTGACGTAAAAATTAAGCAGCATAGTGGATTAACAGGAGAGTTGATAGAAGATAGATACATAATAAAAGCAAGTAGTATACTAAAATGTTTATTACAAAATCTAGGCAGAATGTATACACATATACAGTGTAAAAATATTTCCACTTTTCCGCATGTTTAAATATGTTTATAGGGTGCTTGCTTCGGCAGCACACACACTAAAACTGGAATGGTACAGAGAAGATTAGCATGGTCCCTGCGCAAGGATGACACGCAAATTCATGAAGCGTTTAAAAAATGTTTATAGGGAATTCTCTGGTGGTCCGGTGGTTAGGACTCCAAGCTGCAGGGGGCATGGGTTTGACCCCTGGTCTACTGAGCATGCGTGCTGGCACACACACGAAGAACTAAGATCCTGCACAGCCAAAACCAAAGAAAACAATAATGAAAATAAAAATGTTTATAGTAAAAGTATAGATAAATGGAAAACATGTATATATAAAGTAAAATACCCTACACAAGTAAATATTATAAATAGATATAAAGTACTTGGCTGTGGCAAAAAAACAAAAAGCAGTCATGATCTCTAATCTGCCATTTAAAAACTCATTCCATGCCCTAGCCTGATGTATACAATCAAATTTATTCTACTTAATACCAATATGTATGCATTTTTACAGTAAAAATATAAATGAGTTTGATCACAGGGTATTGCCCAAGTCCCATTGGAATATCGGCATCTTACTTTCTAAAAATATAAATTTTTATATTCTGAACTATATCTGGACCCAGGGACTCAATAAGGAATGTGGACGTGTATTAGCACAGAGATTGTAACTTTGGACAAGATATTGTGTGGCCTCTAGGTGGGCCTATCTAAATCAGTCAGTTCTACCTTATAGGACAACAGTGTGCAGATCAAGTTTGCTGAAGGAAAGCAGTTTAGAAGTTTATGGGTAAGCATAGGCTGTGCTTTATAGTGTTAAGTAGATAGCCTTCTGTATTAGGATTGGAATGAAGATAGGAAAGTATGTTCCCCTAAAGGGACAGATTATAGACTTTATATGCACACACCCTCTCCACCCTTTTGCTAGTGGTAAAGAACTCACCTGCTCATCCCACTCATCTCACAACACCTGCCAAGAGATTCAGGTTTGATCCCTGGATCAGGAAGATCCCCTGGAGGAGGGCATGGCACACACCCTCTCCACCCTTTTGCTAGTGGTAAAGAACTCACCTGCCAATGCAGGAGACATAAGAGATTTAGGTTTGATCCGGATTTTTGCCTGGAGAATCCCATGGACAGAGGAGCCTGGAGGGCTACAGTTCATGCAGTTGCAAAGAGTTGGATAAGGCTAAAGTGACTTAGCACACACAAAGTAATACAAAACCCTACAATCCAGGGAATTCCCTGTGGTCCAGTGGCTAAGACTCTGTGCTCCCGATACAGGAGTGCTGGGTTCAATCCCTGGTCAGGGAACTAGTTCCCATGTGCCACAACTAAGACTCAAATAAAAATGCAGCCAAATTAAAAAAAAAAAAAAACCCTACAATTCAAAATCGGAATCAAACAGATATCATCTCTGACCTGTAAATGAAACCCATTTCCATTTAAAAAAAAAAAAAAAAAGCATCCTGACTGAACCAGTATTTTGCCTTTTTCATTGGACCATAAAAGGGAGACCTCAGACTTTCACCAGGTTTTCTGAAATTTCCATTTGTCAACTCCTTTTTAGGAGTTTGAGCTTCCCTTGTGGCTCAGGTGGTAAAGCGTCTGTCTGCCTACAATGCAGGAGACCGGGGTTCGATCCCTGGGTCAGGAACTTCCCCTGGAGAAGGAAATGGCAACCCACTCCAGTATTCTTGCCTGGAGAATCCCGTGGACAGAGGAGCCTGGTAGGCTACAGTCCATGGGGTCGCAAAGAGTCGGACACGACTGAGTGCAGTTCACTTCACTTCATTAGGAGTTTTAGGAAGGCATTGTGATTAGAGTTAGATCCATATTTCATACAGAGTCCATACCTACTGGGGGAGGCTCAGCAGGACCAATGTGCAATTAAGGCCCGCCCTGGGAGTCCCTGAGATGAATCTGCCGCCTGCCCAAGGCCAGAGATAGAGCTGAGCTCGGTGAACGCATGCCAGCAGATCCGTATCACTGGTGGACTCTGCTGTAGAAGTCCCTCCCAGGAGGGGTGCTGCTTGCTCACTGTCTCCAGGGGCTGGATTTTAAGACCAGCGCCCACTGGCAAAATCGTTCTCTCTCTAATGATAAGAACAGGCCCACTGGATTTGATTTCTGGTGCCCACTCTCAAGCAATATGTGTCAGCCCTTGGACTAAAATGACCAGCATTTGAAACTGTAATGACCTCAGACTCCCAAGGTTCCAGATGAGTCTAATCAAAGCTTCCCACTCACCTCACAACACCAGAGGCTTCCAGTGAAGCTCTAACAGTTAACACGTACTCCTCATGTGCCAGGTACTGTTCTATGTGTTATATATATTTTAGCTCACTTTAACAGACAGAGACCATTAGTCCCATTTTACACACAGCAGACAAAGGCAGGGGAAAAGCAAGGGGCGAGACAGGACACTGGTCTCAGGCAGCTGGACCCAGGAGTTAGTGTGAGTGACCAACTTTTCAGCCCCAGAGAGCCTGGCTCTGGTTTCCTGGAAGCACTACTCCTGAGTTTTTCCCCCTTATGGCCAGAAAAGGAAACCACCCTAGTTTCAGTGGGGCACTTCCACTATTAGTCTCTGGCAGCTGAGCAACATATTAACTTGCTAAGTCTTTTCCTCAGCTGTAAATCCAGGGCCATTTGACAGAGGGAAAGGGCTGGGTATTGGAATACAACCCAAGTTTGATCCCAGCTCAGCAGCTCTAAGGAATCTTGTGTCTGCTAACCTCTCTAGCCTCCACTGGAAAGGGAGCTTGCTCTTTCCTCAAGGAAGAGAAAGTGTTAGTCACTCAGTTGAGACCAATTTTTTGCAGCCCCAATGGACTGTAGCCTGCCAGGCTCCTCTGGCCATGGGATTCTCCAGGAAAGAATACTGGAATGGGTTGCCATTTCCTCCTCCAGGGGATCTTCCCCATCAGGATGGAACCCAGGTTTCCTGCATTGCAGTCAGATTCTCTATGGTCTGAGCCACCAGGGATGCCCTTCTGGGAGAAAAGTTTGTTCCACACATAACTGGGCTGCTACTTCCATCAGCGTCATGATGGGGTCTCCCTGGGACAGGTCTTCTCAAAGCCAGTTTGGAAAAACATGTGGCCACACCGGGAATACAGGGCAGAGCAAAAGAAATAAGGGTCAAGTTTTGCCCAAGCCGGGACAGGCAAGTGGGAGGATCTGGTGGTGAGCAGCTAAGCGTTTTTCTCAGCTCGTCGCAGATCCAGGGCTCCAGCTGGCCAAGTGTCTGACTGTCCAAGCTACCAGGACAGAAGGCATCTCCAAGCCTGCTAAGACCAAACAATCCTGGCTTTATTTTGGAAGGATTTGTCCCTGAGTTTCCAGTTGGCTTCTACTTAAGTCTCAACGTCACTGACCTTTTCGGTCTCAGAGGAGCTAAACTAGACGATTCAGGTTCTTGGAGAGGAGAAAGCTGGGGAAGACGAGGACCCCCGCTAGTCCTCCCTAGCTGGGATCTCGGGGTCGGTGATAAGGCGGGGCGGGCGCGCGGCAGCACGGCCGGGGCTCAGGGCGCAAGGGCCGCCTGCCTACGGCGGATCCGGCGTGGGGGGGCGCCATCTGAGATCTCGCCCCCAAGCCCGGCCGCTTCTTTCCTCGGCGTAGCCGGCTAGGTCACGATGGGCTCATTAAGCCGGCAGGTAGGCAGTGCCCCGGCCGCGGCAGCAGGCGGTCCTGGAATGCGCGAGGGGCGTGATGACTGCCGCCGGCCTTTTTGCGCAACACCTTCCCTATATATACCAGAGCGCCGGCCTCCACCTGGGTGCCTGCTCCGGTTCATTACCTGCGCAGAGAGCGCCAGTGAGTACCGCCGCTGGGGTCTGGGCGCTTCTTCCTCTCTCCTGCCTCTTGAAAGAAACTTAATTCACTTTTAATTTACTTAATTCTTTTAGATCTCCCTCGATCCTGATCTCAAGGAACTTGGCTGTCTTTGGGCTACAGAAAAGGGGAAAATAACTTTCTCCACACTTTCAGATTTTTCTTTTTCTTCTTAATGTCATTACTGTTGCTGTTATTTCAACTCCAGTGACTACACTGTTAGCGGTGGCATACTTGGGGATTCTAAAATTAAAGATGTGGGGGGACTACCACATAGGAATCAGGACAGCTAGGCTATCTTTTTGGTCACTAACTAGCTGTGTGATTTGAGGCAGGTCCCTGTGAGCCCCAAGGCCTCAGTTTCCCCTCCTCTTTCCAAGAAGGGAAACAAAGTCTGTCTTTTCTGCTGTCTTTACTGCGAAAATTCCAGGTTTGGGTGGCTGTCCAGTGATGCAGTGCCTCCCACAGTGTGACTTCCACATGCTGCTGTTCTAGTTTGCAGGGTTATTTATCCAAAGTGACTGCAAGACACAGTCCTGGTCTGCTAGTCCCATCAGCGCAGGCAGCATCAGCAAAGGGCCCAGCCTTCTGCTTGTCTTGGGAGAACGGAGCCCCCAGTTTTCCAGTGTTTTTGGAGATAGAGGTACCAGGGTGGGGGGCTAGGGAGATGTGGGCAAGGTGCAGTTATGTTGGGGAGATCAAACATCTCCAGATCAGGAAGAGGGAGGCATGTGGAGAGGAGTTAATTCAGTCTTCAGATTCTCTGGGTAGCTGGCACTGAGGCTGAGTGTCTGTCTCTCCTATTCCCTTAATGAAGAAGCAGCTTTCTCAAACTTGATCTCATGGAGGCAGCTTGTAAATTTCATCATTTAGAATCCTCTCTTCCTCCCTATTTGGTTTCATCATGAGATGTGGGTTAACTCTGCTTGCTCCAGCCCTGTTGGACTTTTTCTTCTCCACACCACTGATGTGGGTTAACTCTGCTTGCTCCAGCCCTGTTGGACTTTTTCTTCTCCACACCACTCTCCTCCTGGGCTGAAACCCTCTAATCTGTTCTGTGTTGGGTATTCTTAAAAAAAGGTGTGCCTCATGGCAGTGACCACTGTTTCAGATTGTTGAGCATGTTTGAATCTCTAGCCCCTGCCAGCCAGTTAGCTGATAATGATCTCTGTTTTTGTAACTTTGGGAACTGGTGGCTAGAAGTACATGCTTTGTAAAGACTCAGTGTTAAACTGCCCCCACCAAAATCCACCCTAAGTCAACTCAACTATTTCATTGAAACAGTTCCTGGTTTTGGGAGGATGGACGGTTTTGGGAGGATGGACGTCTGGTTTATTGCTGTTAGACACTAAGTGGGCATATGTACTGCTTGAATTCACTTTAATGAAGACAATAGCTTCTCAGGATCAGTGATTTGGAATAAACTTAATTCTTAGCCACCTTCCACCCTGCCTTTGTCCTGTCCTCCCCCCAGCTCTACCCTGGGAACAGAAAGGCAGTCTCAGCAGGGAGTAATCAGGACATCCCAGTGGAATTAATTCTAGTGAATTTAAAGATGCAAAAGTGTGTGGAAAGAAGGTGGCAAAAAGATGACAATGCATTTTAAGATGTTTATCTTTTATAAATTAGCTCTTTTAACACCCCCCATACAATGCAAAAATAATATGGTTATAAGTTAATTATAGGATTTATTTTAAAATAAATTGGAAGTGAAAATGAGGGCAAGTGTGGTTTGGTTAAAAGGGTCTTAGTTTAAAGTGATAGTGTAAATGTCTTTTTAAAATCCTATTAGTTCATACCTTCAAAAGTCTAAAAGCCATTCATCGAGGTAAAACCGAGCTGCTTTGTCTCTCACACCTTTCTCCCCAATTCTGTCCTCCAGGGATTATCTTTGTGATGTTTAGAGGAAGCTGAAGGAAAGTAAACACCATCCTCGGGAATTTTTGAATTCTTGGTCATTCTTTCAAAGTATAGGAAAATGTATCTCAAACATATTGAGACCACTGGAGTGAAAATACTCGTTTGAATTGTCTCTACAGGCTTGGTGTGACTTAAAGTGATTAATTCTTTCTGCTTCTGTTTGCTTTCCTGTAGAATGGGAGATAGCATTGATACTAAGGTAAAAAGTGTTAGTCACTCTTTGTGATCCCATGGACTATAGCCCACCAGGCTCCTCTGTCCATGAAATTCTCCAGGCAAGAATACTGGAGTGGGTTGCCATTTCCTTTCCAGGGGATCTTCCTGACCCAGGGATCGAGGCTAGGTCTCCTACATTGCAGGCAGATTCTTTACTGTCTGAGCCACCTCAAGCAAACTGACAGGAATGCATTAAGTGCTTGTGAGGCTAAACAGATTAATTTGTTAACAGGGCTTACTGCAGGGCCTGGCACAAAACCCTCTGGAAATATTTGGCTGGCAGACACTGTCCGCATGCTGGGGAATGGAATGGGGTCATCACCCCTGTGCTTGCGGAGGTCACAACCCGGTGGGAAAACACCTGTGTGTCTCAATCTCTCAGCAGGACGATGCCCCTTGCCTCCTTCCTCCTCTCCCCACCTCTTCAGATGGCCTTGAGCTACTGCTGTTCTGAGCGGAGGTGGCCCCAGAACAGGTCCTGGTTGGAGAGGCTCAAACAATGCAAAGCGTAGGGGCTGGGTGACTGCCAGGTGCCTTACATTTCTCCACTGCCCAGGTCTGAGAAGGGCTGAGCAGTTTTTGTTGTTGTTTTTTTCCCCTTGGCCCTCAAGAGTTCCTCTTGGCATTGTATACACATGTGGATGCAGGAAGTTGAGCCAAGAGAGTTATCAATACAGCCAGCTCCGTTGTGGAGANACATACGCCCACTGATAAGGGGCACCTGTGGGCTTTGAACCAGGTCTAATATATCATGCTTCTAGAACAGAGGACCCAGTGGCAGGTAAAGCAGGTAGAGTGTATGCGAGCATTACGCAGACCATAAGTCCACGAGGTGAGGTCTATTGCAGATCTGCGGGTGAGCTTGTCCTTTCATGAGAAGCCAATGGGGAGCCCATTGGATGATCATGAGGGCTTAGTGGTACCACGAGTTGATGAAGATGAATGGGTTCGTGTTCCCTTTCTGACTAAAGGAGAGAGTCGTGACAGACCAAGGCAGAGCAACCAAAGGAGGCTCGGCTGGTGTACGGATTTGAGGCTAGGATGGAAACATAGAAAACAGTGGTTTGGTTTAGTGACAGCCTGGATGGGCGAGGGAGGGAGGCCTCCAGAGGCCTGAAATACGGTGCTTAAGGGTCCACACTTAGGACGTACAAGCATGAATCTTTGCACCCACTGTCTCTTCTGTGGAAACTGAGTGGGCTTCCTTTCAGTGGCTGCTTCTTTAAGCTGTTTTCCTATCACAGACCATGGCTCCTTGGCCTGAGTTGGAAAATGCCCAGCCTACCTCGGAGAAACACACTATAAAGGCCGATGGTGAGCAGTCTGCCAAGCCTGAGAAAGGCAAGGAGACTGAAAAAGGTAAGTGCCCCCCTCCAGCCCTGGGCTGGCCCCCTTGGGAAGGCCCCAGGAGACCCAGGCCTGGTTCCTCATTCCTCATGGCCTCTCTGCTTGTTCGGGCAGATGACACCGGCACCCCTATCACCAAGATAGAACTTGTGCCGTCTCATTCCACTGCGGCACTGATCGAGGAGCCCACCGAGGTAGAAGACCCCTGGGACCTGCCCGAGCTTAAGGACACAGGGATCAAGTGGTCAGGTAAATGAGGGCAGCTGAGGCAGGTGGGAGGGGACTTCCTGTTGGCAAGAGACTGAGATCACTATCTTTACAGTGTCATGTTGGTGTCATCATTTCCCTTCGATTGTTCAAGCAAGGGTCCTGGCTAGAGTCAAGTCTCCTGTGATGACCGGGGGATCTTTTATCCTTTCATTCATTCATTCAACAAATGAACCGAGGTTATAACCAGACCAGACCCTGTGCAGCTCCCTGTGTGCTGAACCAGGTCCCCAGGCACTGCCCAGTGTCGTGGATGCAGCAGGAAATAGACGAGGCCCCGTCTCTGAGACCCCTGGGGGTTGGGGAAGAGGGGTCCCCCAGACCTCAGTATGGGCATCAGAGAGAGATTATAGACAGTAGTCTACATAGACAAAACAGCAGGGATGCAAGCAGATGCCGCACCTCTGTTCCAGACAGTAAGGTCAGTCTGCAGGTCAGGTAGAAGGAGAGGAGAGCTGGGAGGGAGGATGTGAGAACCACTTTAAAAGTGAGTGAAGAAAGCGACAGCCCAGGATGTAGCCTTCCAGGACATACGAGGGCCCAGACCCTCCCCAGATGGAGGCTGTGATTGCTACCTTGCAGCCACTTTGTTGAAAATATTCTGTGTGGTTCTGAAGGTGCTTAGAAAAGCCTTTATCTCTGACCTTGCACTTAGCAGGGAGCAAGTGCTCTTAAGTGGCTCATCAGTGACACTTGCTCTTGCCCGTGCGTGCCCCAGACCTCACCAACCCCCTCTTCCCAAGAGGCCAATCCTTTAGACATTTCACCACAGGTTTCAACTGAACGGACATCAGTGGTAATTAATTTGAAAACTAGAGCCAGCCATGAATGCATCCCATTGCTAGGTCTTGCTAGATTTAAGACTATAGCTGCCTGGCTGGGAGGGGGGTTGGGGGAGTTCTGAGCTCATTGTCAAACTTCTCAGTGTTTCAGCCATGCCTTTTCCCCTCCTGCAGAGAGAGACACCAAAGGGAAGATTCTCTGCGTCTTCCAAGGGATTGGGAAATTTATTTTACTTCTGGTGTTTCTCTACTTCTTCGTGTGCTCCTTGGATGTTCTCAGCAGTGCCTTCCAGCTGGTTGGAGGTATGGATGGAAGAAGTCAAAGGTCCGGGGTGGTGGTGGTGTTTTTGGTGAATTTATTTCAGAAAGTCATAGCTCAGCAAGCCCTATGCAGTTGCAGTCTACCCGAGTGTTCTAGAAATGGAAGTCACCTGAGATCGTCTGAAGTCATGCCCCCATTTTATGGAAGAGAAAACCAATGCCCATAAGAAGGTTATGATAGGCTGGCTGAAGTGACTTAGGCCAGGCCAGAGCCAATGCCAAGGGCAAGCCATCAGCAACTTGTGTTTGTCTGTGATCCCCAGACAGGAAGCTGTTTGACCTAAAGGCTTATGTGAGGGTTTCTGGCTGTCTTGGGGCCTCCCCTTTGGAGGGGACTATTGACTGAGAGTGTTCTTAGGCTAAAGCAACTACTAAAAATCAAAGTTGGTCCTTTTCTGGAGAAGGACAGGGGTCCCTTGGGGGATCTGCTCTCACTGCAGTTGCCTAAACACCTCCCAGGACTGAGCATGGAAGTGAGGGGTGAGGGGACCCAGAAGTGAAATTACTATATGCTTGGCCACCTGCCTGTCCCTGATGGGCAACAGGAGTATGAGCCAGCCCTTTAAGTGCCTACTGACATAGGGGCATTGTCTTAAACATTCCTTCCCAAAGTCCTTCCTACCTACAGAGGAATGGGCCAAGGCTCTAGAAGGTTGTCACCCAGCACTGAGCTTCACAGCCCATAATTGGCATAGTGGGATTCAAATTGAGATCTGGGGACATGGAAGATCATAGGTTTCTGTGTCCCTTGGTTCTGTTCTTGAGAACTCATCTTTGTGGTCTAGGAGACCTGGGGGAGTGTGAGGGGCAGACTGACTTGCTGAATGCCACTCTGGTCTGCCCCTATCCCATGCAGCATCAGCAAGGGGCCTTGCTGTCTCTCAGACAAGACATTCCACTCCCCGCTCTCAGTCTTCTTTTAAACATTAATTGGGGGGATGGATTGATGGTCTCAGAGCATACTCTCAAGTGATGCTCCTAGTGTTCAGTTATGGACTGGGGCTAGGGGCTTGAATCGAAGGGGTTGGATACAGAAGAATGAGAAGACCTACATGGGTAAATCTTGTGAGTTGGGAATACATCCTTGACCAGAACAAGGCCATCAGGAGATGCACTGGCATTCATCAGTCAAAGTACAGAGCTGAGGCCAGATTTGCGATCAAAGACGACTAGAGGAGGGCTAGCTGATGAAAGTGGTTGAAGTAGATAGGAAGGTGCAGGGTGAAGAGACAAGAGGAACAGGGGTGGGTGGGATTAGAGCAGCACTGGGGAGAAGCCTGAAG
>SJYW01052133.1:28112-56490 GCA_006410735.1 Raphicerus campestris
AAGTCACCTGAGATCGTCTGAAGTCATGCCCCCATTTTATGGAAGAGAAAACCAATGCCCATAAGAAGGTTATGATAGGCTGGCTGAAGTGACTTAGGCCAGGCCAGAGCCAATGCCAAGGGCAAGCCATCAGCAACTTGTGTTTGTCTGTGATCCCCAGACAGGAAGCTGTTTGACCTAAAGGCTTATGTGAGGGTTTCTGGCTGTCTTGGGGCCTCCCCTTTGGAGGGGACTATTGACTGAGAGTGTTCTTAGGCTAAAGCAACTACTAAAAATCAAAGTTGGTCCTTTTCTGGAGAAGGACAGGGGTCCCTTGGGGGATCTGCTCTCACTGCAGTTGCCTAAACACCTCCCAGGACTGAGCATGGAAGTGAGGGGTGAGGGGACCCAGAAGTGAAATTACTATATGCTTGGCCACCTGCCTGTCCCTGATGGGCAACAGGAGTATGAGCCAGCCCTTTAAGTGCCTACTGACATAGGGGCATTGTCTTAAACATTCCTTCCCAAAGTCCTTCCTACCTACAGAGGAATGGGCCAAGGCTCTAGAAGGTTGTCACCCAGCACTGAGCTTCACAGCCCATAATTGGCATAGTGGGATTCAAATTGAGATCTGGGGACATGGAAGATCATAGGTTTCTGTGTCCCTTGGTTCTGTTCTTGAGAACTCATCTTTGTGGTCTAGGAGACCTGGGGGAGTGTGAGGGGCAGACTGACTTGCTGAATGCCACTCTGGTCTGCCCCTATCCCATGCAGCATCAGCAAGGGGCCTTGCTGTCTCTCAGACAAGACATTCCACTCCCCGCTCTCAGTCTTCTTTTAAACATTAATTGGGGGGATGGATTGATGGTCTCAGAGCATACTCTCAAGTGATGCTCCTAGTGTTCAGTTATGGACTGGGGCTAGGGGCTTGAATCGAAGGGGTTGGATACAGAAGAATGAGAAGACCTACATGGGTAAATCTTGTGAGTTGGGAATACATCCTTGACCAGAACAAGGCCATCAGGAGATGCACTGGCATTCATCAGTCAAAGTACAGAGCTGAGGCCAGATTTGCGATCAAAGACGACTAGAGGAGGGCTAGCTGATGAAAGTGGTTGAAGTAGATAGGAAGGTGCAGGGTGAAGAGACAAGAGGAACAGGGGTGGGTGGGATTAGAGCAGCACTGGGGAGAAGCCTGAAGCAAGATGCCAGAGATGCCACCAGCAAATCTGCAGGCTGGTGCCTACAGCCACCGGCCAGCAACTTGAGGCTGGTCACTCAGCGCCCACTTAACGTTCATCACATGGTTATGGGTTTGTTTTTCAGGAAAGGTAGCTGGGAAATTCTTCAGCAACAACTCCATCATGTCCAACCCCTTGGCGGGGATGGTGATTGGAGTGCTGGTGACGGTCCTGGTGCAGAGTTCCAGCACCTCCACGTCCATCGTCGTCAGTATGGTGGCCTCCTCACGTGAGTCTAGGCACCTGTGAGCCCAGACACATTTTAGACATTTCCCTGGTCAGCTGGGGAGGCTGGGATTTACTCTGAATATGTCCAGGCTTGTTGCTGTTACCTTCCTAACTTGTCCAATTATGAGGTGCTCTGTTTAGACTGTGGGCAGCTTCCTGTTTCCCTTCCCAGGGCTGAGCCTTAAAATTGGCCCCAACACTTGAAGACTCAGTTCCGAATTCTCTAGAACTGTTGTCTAGTCTAGTAGCCACTAGCTACACATGGCTGTTTCATTTAACCTTAAATTCAGCTGCTCAGCTGCAAGACCTGTATTTCAAGGGATCACATGTGGTTAATGGCTGCCATATTGAACCACATAAATTTAGAACATGTCCATCATTGCTCTCAGGGCTAAGAATAAAAGCTCATGTAATCACATCACATGTTGGCCTTGAAGCATCTGAGCTTGGGGACCTGACTTACAAACTTGAACCCACTCAATGTTTGCCCTGGCTATGTTGAGACAGACCCTCTGAGGGGAGCCAGTTTGAACTGATTGATTTTCATCCCAAACCAGTATTGTTATCTAAAATTTAGTAGAACAACTTTTTGAGGACCAAATTAGAAAAATATTCTTTACTTCTGCAAAGTACTTTTATTTATTTTATTATTATTTTTTTTTATTGGCCATGCTGTGTGGCATGTGGGGTCTTACTTCCCTGATCGGGGATTGAACCTGGGTCCCCTGCATTGCAAGCCNTTGAACTGACTGATTTTCATCCCAAACCAGTATTTTTATCTAAAATTTAGTAGAACAACTTTTTGAGGACCAAATTAGAAAAATATTCTTTACTTCTGCAAAGTACTTTTATAACATTTTTTTATACTTAATACTTTTATAACATATACTTTTGTATGTACTTTTATACTGTTATACATTAGAATGTATGGCAATGTATTAATTATATGAGAAAAAGATATTACCATAAATTTTCCATAATAAATACACAAGTCATTATACATTGTTTCCTGGTCTCCTTTAAGCTACCCTGCCATTTGGAATGGGGGAATAGAGGGACTTAGAATGGAACTTGTAAACTTTTAAACTGAAACTTTTAACAGGAGGGCTTTGTGGAGTTTCTGAATTCCCTGCAATTAAGTGCTGAAGTTTTTTATTTTAATCTTCTTTGGCATACATGCCTATTTCTATTATAGTGAGATGCCCAAGTTTTTTTCAGATTCACAGTGAGGTGCAGACCCTAAAGAGATTAAGACCTGGTGCTTTAGGGGATTACTAGCCTGAGGTCAGTTTGCCGTGGGCCACATCAGGAATGCAGCCAATATGCCTTCCTCATCTTGGCTAACTTGCTGATGTACTCTTTTCCACCCTCCAGTGCTGCCCGTGAATGCTGCCATCCCCATTATCATGGGGGCCAACATTGGGACCTCAATCACCAACACCATCGTGGCGCTCATGCAGGCAGGGGACCGGAAAGAGTTCAGAAGGTAGGAGGCTTGGCATCAGCCTTGGCCACGACCAGGCCCATATAAGGGTGGCCAAGTTTTCCCAACTGTCATTGACAAGAGAGCGTGTTTATTATCCTTGGACCTCTTAGAGGTGGCTACAGCGGAGCAGGGCTGGAGGCTGGGATCACATACTTATCAATTGGTAACTCAGCTCCCTGATTTGCAGAGCTTGGATAGCAGAATCTATCAACCTCCATGTTGCCTAAAGAAATGAACACAATCATATAGATAAATACTTAGCAAGGTGCCTGGCACCTTGTCAGGGCTGCCTGAATACAAGGTTTAGCCAGAAGCTTAACCTGTGGCATAATTAAAATGAGGCCAGTTAGAATATCATTTACTATCTCACTTGGAAATAATTATAACTTCCTAAGTTCAGTTCAGTTCAGTCGCTCAGTCGTGTCCAACTCTTTGCGACCCCATGAATTGCAGCACGCCAGGCCTCCCCGTCTGTCCATCACCAACTTCCGGAGTTCACTCAGATTCATGTCCATCGAGTCAGTGATGCCATCCAGCCATCTCATCCTCTGTCGTCCCCTTCTCCTCCTGCCCTCAATCCCTCCCAGCATCATAGTCTTTTCGCATGAGGTGGCCAAAGTGCTGGAGTTTCAGCTTTAGCATCATTCCCTCCAAAGAAATCCCAGGGCTGATCTCCTTCAGAATGGACTGGCTGGATCTCCTTGCAGTCCAAGGGACTCTCAAGAGTCTTCTCCAATACCACAGTTCAAAAGCATCAGTTCTTTGGCACTCAGCCTTCTTCACAGTCCAACTCTCACATCCTAAAGCTTCCATTCAACACATATGCCAGCCTCTCTTCTGACTGGTTATGGGTTTTTCCAGAGCTTATTATAATAGTGAAACAGTCCCCATCCAACAAAGCCAAAAACACCAATTTGAAAAGATACAATGCACCCCCAATGATCATAGCAGCATTATTTAGAAATTGCCAGGATATGGAAGCAACCTAAGTGTCCATCAGCAGCTGAATGAAAGACGTGATCCATCTACACACACACACACACACACACACACACACACACGNTGAGATGCCCAAGTTTTTTTCAGATTCACAGTGAGGTGCAGACCCTAAAGAGATTAAGACCTGGTGCTTTAGGGGATTACTAGCCTGAGGTCAGTTTGCCGTGGGCCACATCAGGAATGCAGCCAATATGCCTTCCTCACCTTGGCTAACTTGCTGATGTACTCTTTTCCACCCTCCAGTGCTGCCCGTGAATGCTGCCATCCCCATTATCATGGGGGCCAACATTGGGACCTCAATCACCAACACCATCGTGGCGCTCATGCAGGCAGGGGACCGGAAAGAGTTCAGAAGGTAGGAGGCTTGGCATCAGCCTTGGCCACGACCAGGCCCATATAAGGGTGGCCAAGTTTTCCCAACTGTCATTGACAAGAGAGCGTGTTTATTATCCTTGGACCTCTTAGAGGTGGCTACAGCGGAGCAGGGCTGGAGGCTGGGATCACATACTTATCAATTGGTAACTCAGCTCCCTGATTTGCAGAGCTTGGATAGCAGAATCTATCAACCTCCATGTTGCCTAAAGAAATGAACACAATCATATAGATAAATACTTAGCAAGGTGCCTGGCACCTTGTCAGGGCTGCCTGAATACAAGGTTTAGCCAGAAGCTTAACCTGTGGCATAATTAAAATGAGGCCAGTTAGAATATCATTTACTATCTCACTTGGAAATAATTATAACTTCCTAAGTTCAGTTCAGTTCAGTCGCTCAGTCGTGTCCAACTCTTTGCGACCCCATGAATTGCAGCACGCCAGGCCTCCCCGTCTGTCCATCACCAACTTCCGGAGTTCACTCAGATTCATGTCCATCGAGTCAGTGATGCCATCCAGCCATCTCATCCTCTGTCGTCCCCTTCTCCTCCTGCCCTCAATCCCTCCCAGCATCATAGTCTTTTCGCATGAGGTGGCCAAAGTGCTGGAGTTTCAGCTTTAGCATCATTCCCTCCAAAGAAATCCCAGGGCTGATCTCCTTCAGAATGGACTGGCTGGATCTCCTTGCAGTCCAAGGGACTCTCAAGAGTCTTCTCCAATACCACAGTTCAAAAGCATCAGTTCTTTGGCACTCAGCCTTCTTCACAGTCCAACTCTCACATCCTAAAGCTTCCATTCAACACATATGCCAGCCTCTCTTCTGACTGGTTATGGGTTTTTCCAGAGCTTATTATAATAGTGAAACAGTCCCCATCCAACAAAGCCAAAAACACCAATTTGAAAAGATACAATGCACCCCCAATGATCATAGCAGCATTATTTAGAAATTGCCAGGATATGGAAGCAACCTAAGTGTCCATCAGCAGCTGAATGAAAGACGTGATCCATCTACACACACACACACACACACACACACACACACACGCACGCACAATGGAATACTACTCAGCCACAAAAAAGAACAGATTTTTGTCATTTGAAGCAATATGGATGAACTTGGAGGGCATTATGCTAAGTGAAATAANATCAGGGGGATCTGTCTTGCCTGGATCAGCTAGGTGACCTTGGGCAAGATGACCTTTGATGTCTGAATCACTGTCCCCCATTTACACACCCAGTGCCCTTGGACAGGTGGCCTAACCTTTGAGCATCAATTCCCTCATCTGAAAAACAGGAACCATAATCTCTAGCTCAGTAGGATTATTTTAAAGATCTGATGAGGCTCTGTCTAAAGCCATGCTATTGATAGAAGTATAGAATGAGTATAGAATATGAATCATTCATGAGATCTGAAACTTTAGGACTGCAGTTTTAAAAGTCAAAAAGGAACAGGGAGATTAATTTTAATAATGCATTTGATTGAACCATTATCATTTCAACATGTAATTAATATTAAAATGATGAGATTTTATATTCCTTTATTTAAAAATTAATTTATTAATCCATTTATTAATTTGCTTTTGGCTGCACTGGGTCTTTGTTACTGCACATGGGCTTTATCTAGTTGCAGTGAGTGGGAGCTCTCTTTGTTGCCTTGAGTGGGCTTCTCATTGTGGCAGCTTCCCTTGTTGTGGAGCGCGGACTCAGTAATTGTTGTGCACAGGCTTGCTTAGTTGCTCCATAGCATGTGGTATCTTCCTGGACCAGGGATCGAACCCATGTCCCCTGCATTGGCCAGTGGGTTCTTAACCACTGGACTACCAGAAAAGTCATTTACAATTGTTTTGGACTAAGTCTTGGAAATCCAGCGGGTATTTTACACTTATGCCACATCTCAGTGGATAGTGACTAATGCATCAGATAGGGCTGGTCCAAAGCCCCTAACATCATGCACAGTGCCTGGTGGAACATATAGGAAAGTATAAAGTGTATGGCCTCTGGAGCCAGGCTATCTGGGTTTGAATCCCATCTCCCATTTGTGTGATTTGAGGAAAATAGCTTAACCTTATAGTGCTTCAGTTTCTCAAAGTTCATCGTTAGATTTTGCCTAATGGAAACTTCAGGCCCTGAAAACTAAACTGTGGTCACTTCTCTTGCCTCCCCCCCACCCCGCCCCCCTCCCGCACCGCACCGCGACACACATTAGGCCTTCAGCTAATGTAATCCCTCCCACTCTGGGCTGAGCTAAGAAGGTGAGGAAGACCCATGACTCCACTTCTAGATGGCGCCCTCTTCTCTCTGTGCGGCAGACCCGTTCACCTCTGCAACCCCTTGCTTTTCAGATTGCCCTGTGCCACTTTTTCTTCAACATCTCAGGCATCATCCTGTGGTACCCAATCCCATTCACTCGCCTGCCCATCCGCCTGGCCAAAGGGCTGGGCAGCATCTCGGCTAAGTACCGCTGGTTCGCCATCGTCTACTTGATCATCTTCTTCTTCCTGATCCCTCTGGCGGTGTTTGGCCTCTCCCTGCTCGGCTGGCCAGTGCTGGTGGGCGTGGCGTCACCCATCGTCCTTGTGATCCTACTGGTGGTGGTCCTCAAGATCCTGCAGTCCTGCTGCCCTGGCTCCCTGCCCCAGAAGCTCCGAAGCTGGGACTTCCTGCCCGTGTGGATGCGCTCCCTGGAGCCCTGGGACAAGCTCATCACTTCCCTCACCAGCTGCTTCCAGAGGCGCTGCTGCTGCTGCTGCCGCGTCTGCTGCCGCATCTGCTGTGGGCTGTGTGGCTGCTCGCAGTGCTGCCGTTGCAGCAAGTGCTGCGAAGACCTGGAAGAGGTGAAGGACGAGCCGGTCAAGTCCCCTGAGGCGTTTGATAACTTGGCCATGGACAGAGAGGCCCAGGATGGGGTCACTAAGTCTGAGGTAGATGCCTCAGGCACCAAAATCGTTTCCAGCGTCACAGCCTTGTAGGTAGGGGCTGCCCGGAGACGGGAGGAGGGCCCCATAGTCCACACGCTCTCGCTCCCTCCTGGATCTTCCTTCATTTCAGGGGAATTCCTTTCCCACTGAGAAATGACATCCATCCTAGCTCTCATTCCCTTGGCCCAGTGTATCAAGCCCACACAGTAGTTCCATCCCAGCCCCACGCTCCCTGGGCCTTTGAGCCTCGGGAAGGCACAAAACACCGAGAGAGAATTAGTGAAACCTGGCCGGAGAGATGATCACAATTGCCCCAGCACACAGCTGGGTTGGTCAATAGGACTTTTTACCCCCTGACCATTCTCTTCCAAAGGAAAAGCCCCTAGGGAGGAATTTAAGGAAGGTTCTCAGAGGTGCATATTTATGTACACTTTTCTTTATGATCCAGCTCAGGCATCTCTCTTTTACCAAAGACCTGCTTCAACCAAGAGCAGCTGTTCCTATACAGTCCAAGGGCAGCCCAATTCAGGGGAAATGGTGTAACTGTCTGGGACTTGGAGACAACCGTCCGTGTGGCCTTTCCCCTACTCAGTGCTCCTCACATCCCCTGGCAGGGTTTTCGTAAGAGAGCCGTCCTGTCCCTGAGCTGGGAAGTGGAGGATGAGTGCTGGGAATTGGGGAACATTTGAGGGAGATGGTTCATCTCTGCCACAAGAGCCTTGGGTGCTTCTTAACCCAGCTAACCCAGCATATGTTCTGGCTAAAGCCTAGTGCTGATAAAAATCACCCCTGCTGAGTCTTCTGGAGTAAGATATGCTGGTTCTGAGTCTGCTCCATTCCGCCCCCTGAATCATAAAGCACCTGAGTGTAGGACAGCTCAACAGTTCTCTCTGCCCCTTGGCTCCCCGCCCATACTTGCACCCACCCCTCCTTCCCTCAAAGCCAGAACCTCTTTCCAGACATTGTCCCATAGTCCCATCCATAAGTGAACTTTGTTCATCTGCCCTCTCTCCACATCTGCAAAGCCTCAAATTTTTCAAAACCAGGGCATGGCTGGACTGCCCACAGAACCATGATCATCAAGTGGCAGTGGGGTGCGTGCATGTCTGTGGATCCAGGAAGTATGCTCCTTCTTGGCCCAGATGCCTTCTCTGTGCCTTTGAGAGCCCCCGTTGCCATTGCTTCTTACCTTCAACAAACCTGGTTCTCCCTGGAGAGTGAGTGAGCTTCATTCAAGCCTGGGAAAGGGGATCAATGCAGCCGTGCTCCCAGACCCTGTCCTTCCCCATTCTAGCTTCTCAATCACTTTAGCAGGTTGGGATACCAAACTGAGCCTTCCCCTGACCTTCCCTGTGTAGATACAGATTCCCAAACAGCCATTTATACTCTATATTTATACTCCTGCAACTGTACAGCATTTTTTGTAAGTTATATAGTAAGTAGTACTGTGATTTGTGTTATATAGCGCTCTCATTTGGAAACCAGGCCAGGTTCTACTAAGAAAGACCATCTTTGTATATTTTGTAATACTGCCTTTTAAACATGCTTCCGCAGCCACACCCACACCACACACCTCTCCAAATATGTAAATATGTAAGTTAAACCTGGGCAGGGCTGTGATCCTCTTAGTACTCTGATTTTAAAAAATTGGATCCTTGTACCTGCGTTGATTGTATCTTTTCTTTTTTAAACTGGTTGTGGGAAGTGAGAGAAATAAAAAAGAAAACCCCAAAGGAGCGAGTTGTTTTCAATCATAAGGAAATAAGGACCTCCTAGATCTATTTCCAAAAAATTTGAGGTCATTCCCTCATTTAATGTCACTACTCAACAACAGCACTAGCTATGTAATTTGTGGAGTCCCTCATTCGAAATGCAGGAAAAAATACCATAAGAGGTACTAAAAATATCAAGTTTTCCTCNATTGATTGTATCTTTTCTTTTTTAAACTGGTTGTGGGAAGTGAGAGAAATAAAAAAGAAAACCCCAAAGGAGCAAGTTGTTTTCAATCATAAGGAAATAAGGACCTCCTAGATCTATTTCCAAAAAATTTGAGGTCATTCCCTCACTTAATGTCACTACTCAACAACAGCACTAGCTACGTAATTTGTGGAGTCCCTCATTCGAAATGCAGGAAAAAATACCCTAAGAGGTACTAAAAATATCAAGTTTTCCTCTCGACCATGGTCCCTCTTTTTGACTTTAAAAAAATTACTATTTAATGCTAAGTTGACATTTTAAAATTATTAGTGTGAATTTTATGATTCCTCTTTATATTGTGATGCCAGCTTTAAACGCAAGCAGGGCTTCCCTGGTGGCTCAGATGGTAAAGAATCCGTCTGCAGTGCAGGAGACCCAGGTTCGATTCTTGGGTTGAGAAGATCCCCTGGAGAAGGGAATGGCAACCCACTCCAGCATTCTTGCCTGGAAAATTCCATGGACAGACCGTGGAGTCGCAAAGAGTCAGACACAACTGAGCGACTTTCACTTCACTTCAAATACAAGCAAGAACTTTTTAACACAAACGCAGTGTTACTAGAAGTACACAATCCGTGTCTGTTAGCTCGGACACGTATTTTGTGTCCACCAGAACAGCAGGGACACAGAAGTCACTCAATTGTTTTCATTTCTCTTCTTGTTTGTGCAGATTCTGCTGACGTTCCCTACCTTACTGATGAGTAAGGAAGCAATGAAAGGGAGAACTTGAGTTTACCCTTTCCTTCTGTGTCAGCATATTCAGCCTTGAGTGGATTGCTAACACAGGAAAGTAACAGTGGTGAGGAAAGAGATGATACAGCTTCTTAGTCATTTCTTGTGTTGTATTTGGACAAAGCTCTGGTTTGAATGGGAAGCATGGCCTCTTGGGGGCCCTTGCTTGATCAGTTATAGATGGCGCTCACCTATCTTTGAGTCTTGCTGTACTCCCACTTGTGATCTGCTGCAGTTTTGTACTCATGCATGTGTGCAAAGTTGGTTTAGTCGTGACCGATTCTTTGTGGGACGCTATGGACTGAGGCCACCAGGCTTCTCCGTCCGTGGGATTCTCCATCGCATTGCAGGTGGATTCTTTACTATCTGACCCACCAGGGCATTGCACATGCTCTGTGTGAGTTGGGGTGGGAGAGACCTGCAGGCATGCACACTGCCCACCTGCTTCTGCTCCATTGCCCCTTTGCACTTAACTTACAAAGCAAAGTTAAAAGAAAAAATTGTTAGGAATTTCAGGACCCTGACAACAGAGCATTTCAGCTAAAGAATGAGGCCCAAGATTGGGGGTTGGGATTATTTGAAGAGTTGGGTTCCATCCTTGACTCTGTCATTTACTAACAAGCCTAGTAACCTTTCTCAGTGTCAATTTTCTCATCTGGAATATGGGACAGAAACTCTTGGCTTCCTATGGTTATTAAAATGAAGTAATGTATGTAAGTTTCCCAGGTGGCTCAGTAAAAGAATCTGCCTGCCAAACAGGAAACATAAGAGATGCAGATTTGATCCCTGGGTCAGGAAGATCGCCTGGAGAAAGAAATGGCAACTTACCCCAGTATTCTTGCCTGGAAAATCCCATGGACAGAGGAGCCTGGCAGGCTACAATCTATTGGGTCACAGAATCGGACACGACTTAGTGACTAAACAACAACAATGTATGTAAACATTTAGCCCCAGAGCTGGTTTACTCCAAGTGCTTGGCATACAGTTATGCCTCAAAATATATTGGACTAACGTACGTGGTACATGATACACTTCCCACACTTCTTTGCATTTTTGTTTCCTTGAGTATTTCTGAAGTACAAAGTCAAGAAAGCTACTATCAAACCCAAGCCACAGAGGTCAGAACTAGCCTTGGACTCATTATTAGGATGAGCTGAACTAGGGTCATGCAGTGCCGCTCCAAGTGGATCAGGGGTCAGCTGAGGGACAGGGTGAGGAGCAAGTGGGGAACAGGATGCAGAGAGTCACTAGGAAACAGACTGGCACTGTCCTCTAACAAGTGACTTGCTTTCTAGCCCCAGTCTAGGATGTGGCATTGTTTTACAGGATTTTTACATTATTTGTCTCAAGGTTAAAAATCCAATAGTTGGAGAGAGTTTACAACTGTCAGCATTGTCATTTGCCTCATCCAGTGGTTAAGACCTGGTTCTCTCACCGCCAGGGCCACGTTGGACACAGATTGGACCCAGGTTCAATCCCTGGTGGCAAAACTAAGATCCCACAATTTTGGAAAAAACATAAATAGAATAAAATAGTGCTTCCTCACTTGGCCCAAGTTCATTATAAAGACTGCAGAGGGGTTCTAGGGTCTGCCTGTTAGTGCTGAGTATTTACATTTTCCACTGGAATCTTAGAAGTCCAAAAATAATGTCCCTTTTTTGCCTTATAGAATTTGGAATCAAGTGAAAAATAAGGCAGAATATAGACTTATGGAGATGAAAATATCCATTGTATTACTAAGGAAGCTGATTGTTAAGACATGGCTCTCTTTTAGCTCTGCAGAGAGGGGAATAGCTTGCTAACATTGCACCTTGGAATGAAACCAGTTTGCTAACCCAGCTACAGGCAGATGTGAATGCCACAGGCATCCCCCGCGGGGCATCATCAGCCTCCAAGGCCAGCTCCCTTGCCCTCACAGGTGCCCTGATCCTTGAGTGAAGCATGTGAGGGACATGTCTTAAGTCAAGGCAGCAAGTCACTTCCCAAACACCCACGGCTGAGGTGAGAAAGGGGGCATTTTTCTTCCCACTGGAGTTTTAGTCCCAAGTAAGACAACATGCAAGCTTTGCTCAAGGAAGTGAAGATCCCCTGNTGTGAGGGACATGTCTTGAGTCAAGGCAGCAAGTCACTTCCCAAACAACCACGGCTGAGGTGAGAAAGGGGGCATTTTTCTTCCCACTGAAGTTTTAGTCCCAAGTAAGACAACAGGCAAGCTTTGCTCAGGGAAGTGAAGATCCCCTGACCTTATCCTACTCCTAGCTCTCCTCATTCTTTCTGAAAACAATCAAGGAGTCATATTCCTTGTTTCTCTTAACAGTCATTTTTTCTCCTCAAGGAAGGAAGGCATTAAGAATTTAAGTGTGGTAGTGAAAAGATATTATCAGGAGACTTATTTTAGATAGAGCAGGAAGTTAGGGTAGAAACAGGTCTGGTAGTTGGTAGGCGTGACCATTAACTCCTGCTCCCACCTCCCTCACATGTTTCTGTATGAATGCCAGTCCAGACAGGCATGCTGCCTCGCACTCAGGTCTGGTGAGATGCCCTCAGTGGAACCCTCAGAGAGTGAGGTAGGAGTGTCCCACAACTGGGGACCCATCTTATGTCAGAAGAAAGGGCTGTGTCTGAGAAATAGCTGTAGTCCTATCTGACAGACAGNAAAGATATTATCAGGAGACTTATTTTAGATACAGCAGAAAGTTAGGGTAGAAACAGGTCTGGTAGTTGGTAGGCGTGACCATTATACCTCCTGCTCCCAACTCCCTCACATGTTTCTGTATGAATGCCAGTCCAGACAGGCATGCTGCCTGGCACTCAGGTCTGGTGAGATGCCTTCAGTGGAACCCTCAGAGAGTGAGGTAGGAATGTCCCACAACTGGGGACCCATCTTATGTCAGAAGAAAGGGCTGTGTCTGAGAAATAGCTGTAGTCCTATCTGACAGACAGTTGAATGATGTCCAGTATAGCTCACTCACACCAACACATAAAAATTAGAGAATGTAATGAGACAAAAAATAATCTCTCTACACAGTGCCTACTTTTAGGGCTGTGGATATTGGAGGAATGAAGAAATGAATAAAGGCTGCCACATTTGGAGAAACACTACAATGGAAATGTTTGCATAACTAGAAATAAAATATATAATAAACAGTCTTAGGATCACTTAAGTCACAAATTCAAGCTGGCTGGGAGCCCAGCTGAGACTGTCAACCAGAGTGCCGTGGGTCTCTTTCATGTGACCTCTCTTTGTGGCTTGGGCTTCACAAAGTGTGGTGACTGGCTCAAAATGGGATTGGACCAAGACTGGGGAAGAAGCAGCTCTGGATCTTTTACATATGGCCTTTCCTCAGAAGTTATATAGCATCACTCTTACCACATTTTATTGTTCAAAGCAATGACAATCCCAGTTAAAGGGGAAGAGACTCCACCATTCCATAGGAAGAATGGCAAAGAATTTACAGCCATTTCTAACCCATCCCCATTAGATTTGTGAGTTAAGTAATCCTGACTTTTTATTTAATATTTTATTTCTAGTTATGCAGATATCTTCACTGTATCATTTATCCAAATCTGGAAGCCTTTATTCATTTTTTCACTCTTTGAATAACTACAGCACTAAAAGTGGGCACTGCATAGAGAGATTACTTTTTGTCCTACTGCATTCTCTAATTTTTATGTGTATTTAGACTTTTCATCTTCATGATAAACATCTAGAGACCTTCTGGGACTCACAGAAATGCTCACTGGTGGATCAGCTACATATTGAAATTGCTCTGAAGGGGATCTTTTGTTTGGATTTTTTCCGTGTTCCTGCACTGTGTGATATATAGAATCTGAATTTCCTGACTAGGAATCAAACCCATGCCCTCTGCCCTCCTGGAAGTGCAGAGTCTTAACCACTGAGCCATTAGGGAAGTCCCTGATTTTTCTAATCTCAATATTCAAACAGTGCAAGCAATTTTTTGGATATAATTTAGGCAGCAGTGAAGTTCACCTTTGTTAGAAGGTCCCTCCTTCCTAATGCAGGTTAATCATTTCAACAGTATCGCAGGGGAGAACGTTCAGTACCTAAGAACAATGCAAGCTTGCTCAAAAATGCCCCCAAGTTCTCCTTTGTTTCATGGTTGACAAGTCAGCACAGTCCACTTAATAGGGAGAAAAAAATCAGGAGTTTTTTCTTACAAAAATTTTTGGAACACTTTGAAATCTTCCTCTTTGGCATGCTTTTGATAAGAAATATCTTACTGAATTTTCTATTTATCTACAAAAACAGCATAGAGTCAGTACTCCCAAGCAAATAACACGGAGACATTAAAGGAAAAACTGAAGACAAGAGCTCATGCCTGCCCCCTCCACGATAACTGGTACCAGTATTGTGAGGTATCCTTTCAGGCTTTTTTTCTTTTCTGATGCTCAAATCTATCAAAAACATGTTTATTCACATATAGTTTTGCTTTCTGCTTTGTTTTCTTTTAACTTTTAGTGATTAATTTAAATTTCTTCTTCTTTTTTTGATTTTTTTTTCTTTTACATTAGGGCCTTGTTGTTTATTTTAAATACAGTAGCACATACATGTCAATCCCAAATTCGCAGTCTATCCCTCCCTCTCACTCGTCCCTCCTGATAACCATAAGTTCATTTTCAAAGCTAAGATTTTTTTTTTTAATTGAAGTAGTGTTGACTTATAATTCTGTGTTAGTTTCTGGTGTACAGCAAAACAATTCAGTTATATGTATTCTTTTTCATATTATTTCTTGTATTATCTATATCATAAATGTTGAATATACCTCTCTGTGCTATACAGTAGGGCCTTGTTTATTCACTCTGTGTATAATAGTTTGCATCTCCTAGTCCCAGATCCTCAGTCTATCCCTGCCCCAGAACCCTCCTTCCTTGACAACCATATGTCTTCTTTCTTGATCTGTGAATCTGTTTCTGTTTCATAGATAAGTTCATTTGTGTCATATTTAATTTTATTACATTTTGGTCACACCCATGGCATGTGGGATCTTAGTTCCCCGACCAGGGATTGAACTCATGCCCCCTGCACTGGAACTGCAGAGTTTCAGCCAGGGAAGTCCTTCATTTGTGTTATATTTTAGATTTCAAACTAAGTGATATCATACAGCATTTGTCTTTTCTTTCTGACTTACTTCACTTAGTATGATAATCTCTAGATCCATCCATGTCGCTGCAAATGGCGTTATTTCATCCTTTTTTATGGCTAATATTCATTGTGTGTGTGTGTGTGTGTGTATATATATATATATATATATATATGTATATAATATCTTCTTTATCCATTCATCCATTGGTGAACATCAGGTTGTTTCCAAGTTAAGACTTTCTCTTAATAAGGACTAGAAAAATTATAGTGATTTATGAGGAAGCAAAGAAAGAACTTTCTATTAAACAACATTTAAAGGTTATGGCTCAGAGGTTAAAACGTCTGCCTCCAATGCGGGAGACCTGGGTTCGATCCCTGGGTCGGGAAGATTCCCCTGGAGAAGGAAATGGCAACCCACTCCAGTATTCTTGCCTGGAGAATCCCATGGACAGAGAAGCCTAATAGGTTACAGTCCACGAGGTCGCAAAGACTCGGACACGACTGAGTGGCTTCACCTCACCTCAAAGATCAAGAATACAGTACTGAAATACATAAAACAAAATGCAGGGAACATTTAATAGAAAAAGATTCATAAAGGGAAAATGTTTGGTTTACTCCAAAATGCTTTTTTAATGCTTTCTTTTTTCAGTCACATAAAAAGCTAAACAGAAAAGTATAATGAATTCCTACACGCCTTTCACTGAGCTTTAGTAATTATCAACTCAGAGCCAGTACTTTTTCACTTATACCCCAACCCATTTTCTCCCTTCCCACTTTGTTTCAAAAATCAAGCTCAAAGATCATATAATTTCATTCATAAACATTTCAACATGCATTTCTAAAAGATAAGAATGCTTTAAACAAAATTGTCACACAATGATGGATGTTAACTAGGCATTGTAGTGATTCTTTTTAATATATAAATACAATGAATCATTGTGTTGTGTACTTGAAACTAATAGAATGTTATATGTCAATTATAGCTCAATAAAAATCTTTAAAAGTACAATACTATTAGAATATCTTAAGTAGTTGGACATTTTAATATATATCTATTTAGTGGATCTTGCAGTAAAAAAAAATAAGTAAAATAAAGGATATAGTTCTTCACTGTCCAATACAATATTTTGTAGTCACAAGTGTTGAGTACTTGTGCTTACTGTAACTGGGAAATTAAATTTTTATTTTAATTAATTTTAATATAATCTTTAATATGATACTTGATTCAGTACTGATGATTTTTAAAGAATGTTTAGAACAATTTGGAGATGTGAATCTACTTTTAAAACTGTAAATTTTATAGAATCTAAATACTGAGCAATAACTGATGACAATTTAGCATCTGAATTGAGATACACTATAAAGGTAAAACACATCTTGGAGTTTATGAAAGAACTTTGAGGAATAAATAATTCCCATAGTAAAGAAACTGTTGCAGGACAAGGGATAGAAGAAACTATAGGTTGTGTCACAACTCAGTTTTAAAGCTAACACAGACACAAAGTTTAAAAAAAAAAGATAAATGATGTATATATTGTTTACTTATACAGAGACAAGAATTTTAAACAAAACTCCAGTAAATAAGTCAAGCAGCACATAAAATAACAAATTATGGCAGAAATTTAAGAAAGTTTTATTATAAAACTTCTACTCATAAAAATCACATCAATTCTCTGCCAAATAGTTTTGAAAAAAATTAATAAACTCCAATATCCACTTCCAATTTATCTAAAAAGTAAACTTTGATTTAAAAAAAAAAAACATGCTTTCTCTTCATGATATAGAACATCCATCTCAACATCCAATCTCTAACATGTATAAATAAGAATTAATATCAGGGCTTCCCTAGTGGTCCAATGGTTAAGAATATGCCTTGTAATGCAAGAGACACCATTTGATCCCTAGCCTGAGAAGATAACTACATGCCATGGAGCAACTAAGCCCAGGCATCACAATTACTGAAGCCGGGGCACCTAGAACCCGTGCTCTGCAACAAGAGAAGCTACTGCAGTGAGAAGCCCGAGCACTACAACAGAGAGTAGCCCCTGCTTGCCACAACTAGAGAAAGCCCTCGTGCAGCAAGAGACCCACCATAGCCAAAAAAAAAAAAAAAAATCTTAAAAAAAAAATAGTATCACGCTTAAAAGTTAAACACCAAAAGGATTCTCATTAAAATTAGGAACAAGACAAAGATTCATATTACCATCACAGCTAAACACCATGATTCCAAAAGTCTTAACCATTTCTAAAATAAAGTGTAAAGAAATGTCACTCACAATAGTAATAATGCCATTAGCTACCCAGAAATAAGCCTAGAAAGAAATGTGGAAAAAGGAGGAATCAAAATTACATATGCAATGTAATATTTATTAAAGAAAAAAAGTGCATAATTAATAGGCAATTTTTTATTATACCTTCCTAAACTTTCCATTAACATAAACATAACTTGTATGATCATTAGAAGATAAACAGCAACAACAAAATAAAAAAATCCAGAGAAAGAGAGAGTTGTAGTTGACAAAATGATGAGTTTGGAGCATGAGGAGAGGGAAGGTGAGACGAGATCACCTGGGAAGCCAGGTGCTCGCCCTCCTTTCCCCAGGACACCTTAGGAGATACCACTTCCTGGAATGTGTCTCTATTCTTCCAAAGCTGAGTGTGACATTCAGGGATGAACCACTGGGGTTCAAATTCCTCAGTGAGTCAAAGCTGAAACTTGCCAATAATTAGATGGCTGTAAAAGTCACGAGAGGGCAAGCAGGCCATGTGATAAAATTTTTCCATCTGGCTAAAGTCCTCTAATCCCAGATAGTGTGCAGATTGGGCCCCTGGGGCAGTTGGCCTTAGGAGGCCAGTTCTTCCCAATGAGTGAAAGGCCCCAGCCTAGGGCAGGATTGAGTCTTTGGAAGTCAACTTTATCTTTCACTTCCATGCTCCAAGGGCCCACCTGGAGAGAGGCAGAAATAAGGGATATGTGTGTGGATGTCACCCTCCGTCTAGCCACTATATTCTCGACATTCCCTTTAAAAATCACCCTCAGTCTAGGATAACAGGCATTCTGGTTCATTGCTGGTAACTTCTGAGGCTGGCGAGGAGTGCTCACGCTTTTGGTTGTGACTGTCCCCTTTGGTTCCGAGCTGCACTATGTCTCCTGCTCATAGCTGGACTTGCTGGTTGCTACTTACTTGCTGTTTCTTTGCCCTTTCCATTCCACTCCCAAAGCACCAAAACTGCGTTAAAGTCACAGGCTTTCCTAAAACCTTGAAAATGTCATGGGGCAGACAAGGCAAGAAGCAAAATTTCCATCTCGGCTCCATCTGTCAGCTTCCTGTGCTCACCTGGCCGGTTTGTTCCCTGGCCTAGCTCCCTGTGCTCAGCAAGCTCCTTCCTCTCAGATCACAGCCTCCTTTCAANTTACTGAGGTATAATTGACCTACAATATACAGCATGCATTTAAAGAATACGACTTGATGAGTTTTCAAATAGGTAAACAAAGTGAAACTATCATCATAATCAAGATAAGGAATTATCTATCACTCTGAGAAGTTCAAAAACCATCTTTCCCCCTAATATCATCCCAATCCTTACATGCCCTAGGCAGTCAATGATAATCTTTCTGTCACTATGGATTAGTTGGCATTGTCTGGAAATTTATGTGAAGAATAATTTGATATGTACTCTTTTGAGGGGGAGGGTCTGGCTTCTCTAACTAAGCATAATTACTTCAATATTTATCCATTTTTGTNATCTTTCTGTCACTATGGATTAGTTGGCATTGTCTGGAAATTTATGTGAAGAATAATTTATATATGTACTCTTTTGAGGGGGAGGGTCTGGCTTCTCTAACTAAGCATAATTACTTCAATATTTATCCATTTTTTTGTGTGTGTATCAATAGTTCATTCCTTTTTATTACTGGTTAGTAATCCATTTTATGACTACACCATAGGTTGTTTATTATTTTGCTCATAGACATTTAGGTTGTCTCTAGTTTAGGGCTATTACAAAGGAAGCCACTTTGAACACTGGTGTACAGGTGGACATGTATTTTCATGTTTTATTGGGTGAATAACTAGGAATGGAATGGCTAGGTTGTATGGGAAGTAGAGTTGCCAGATTTAGTAAACAAAAATAATAAATCCCAATTAAATTTGAATTTTAGATAAGCAATTCTTTAGTATATATATGTCCCATTTGGGACATACTTAAATTGTTTCACTGTTTATGTGAAATTCAAATTTAACTTTGTGTCTTTTATCTGGCAACACTAAATTAGGAAGTGTACTATTAACTTTTTAAGGAATTCCTCAAGCTTAGTTCCTAAAGTGATTGTNGAACAGATCTTTCTATGCCCTGGGCCTCTCCTGTGTTTAAGTTTGATGGTCAGTCCTCCTGGGAACTTGTTAAGTCGTGTCTCTTTTGTGACCCCATGGACTGTAACCCACCATGCTCCTCTGTCCATGGGATTTCCCAGGCTAGAATACTGGAGTGGGCTTCCATTTCTTTCTCCAGGGAATCTTCCCGACCCAGGGATTGAAACTGTATCTCCTGCATTGCAGGCAGATTCTTTACAACTTAGCCACATAGGAATCCCCCTTGAGACTCGAGAGGATGTAAAAAAGGAGAACTGTGGCATCTGTCTTCCTCCTCCAGACCCTATTTTCTGTTTCCCTGCCACTCTTTGGGCTAGAAACAGTGGATTTTTCTCTTAATTATATTCTTTCAATCATAGCATGTATTTTGTCGCAAATGGAAGAGACACTGTCTCTACACTACTGATAGAAAAATCTATGAACTAGTCTTCCAAACCTATCCCTTGATATACTAAAAACTGTAGGAAACTCATCCCTTACCAGGTTTAATTTGCTAGTCCATTATTCTGTTAGTCTGAAACCAAATACTTTGGCTTTCTTCTACCTTCTGGTTATAAGCTTCAAGGCTCTCTATGAGAGAGAAGACTGCAAAGGAAGATGAATTATAGGGAAAGTTAAAATACACTGGCTTAATATTTGTGCATATTAACTCAAATTTTACCTTAACACGTGGGGTTTTTTTTAGTTCTTGTATTTGTGGATTTTGTCTCTATATGTAAGTAGAATGCTTGTTTTAACTACTAGATTTTTACACACTATTTTATCAGAATAAAAGAAAATTAGAAATAAAATTTTACAGCTTTACTGAGGTATAATTGACCTACAATATACAGCATGCATTTAAAGAATACGACTTGATGAGTTTTCAAATAGGTAAACAGAGTGAAACTATCATCATAATCAAGATAAGGAATTATCTATCACTCTGAGAAGTTCAAAAACCATCTTTCCCCCTAATATCATCCCAATCCTTACATGCCCTAGGCAGTCAATGATAATCTTTCTGTCACTATGGATTAGTTGGCATTGTCTGGAAATTTATGTGAAGAATAATTTATATATGTACTCTTTTGAGGGGGAGGGTCTGGCTTCTCTAACTAAGCATAATTACTTCAATATTTATCCATTTTTTTGTGTGTGTATCAATAGTTCATTCCTTTTTATTACTGGTTAGTAATCCATTTTATGACTACACCATAGGTTGTTTATTATTTTGCTCATAGACATTTAGGTTGTCTCTAGTTTAGGGCTATTACAAAGGAAGCCACTTTGAACACTGGTGTACAGGTGGACATGTATTTTCATGTTTTATTGGGTGAATAACTAGGAATGGAATGGCTAGGTTGTATGGGAAGTAGAGTTGCCAGATTTAGTAAACAAAAATAATAAATCCCAATTAAATTTGAATTTTAGATAAGCAATTCTTTAGTATATATATGTCCCATTTGGGACATACTTAAATTGTTTCACTGTTTATGTGAAATTCAAATTTAACTTTGTGTCTTTTATCTGGCAACACTAAATTAGGAAGTGTACTATTAACTTTTTAAGGAATTCCTCAAGCTTAGTTCCTAAAGTGATTATATCATTTTACATTCCCATATTGCATTCCAGTACTTTTTGCCACCTGATGCGAAGAGCTGACTCATTAGAAAAGACCTTGATGCTGGGAAAGATTGAAGGCAGGAGGAGAAGGGGGCAACAGAGGACGAGAAGGTTGGCTGGCATCATCGACTCAGTGGACATGAGTTTGAGCAAGCTCCAGAAGACAAAGGACAGGGAAGTCTGGAGCGCTGCAGTCCAAGTGGTGGCAAAGAGTCAGACACAACCGAGCAACAACAACATTCCCATGAAAAGTAAACGAGGGGCTTCCAAGTAGCCCAGTGGTAAACGATCCCTATTCCAGTATTCTTGCCTGAAAAATCCCGTGGACAAAGGAGCCTAAGAGTCAGATATGACTTAGCAACTAAAACAAGTCCCCAGGAGGACTGATCCTCAAACTTAAACACAGGGAGTCCTAGGGCATGGAGTCGGACATGACTGATGAGCATTCACGTGCGAGCAGTCAGTGAGAGTTTCATTTGCTTCAGGTCCTTGCCGGTACTTAATATAATCAATCTTTTGAATTTTACCAATCTAATGAATATGCAGTGGTATTTCAACGAGGTTTTAATTTGCCTTTCCACCATGACTAATGACATTAGAGTATATTTTCGGTCTGCTTAGCTGCCCTCCTTATAGTCAGCTTCATGAGGAGGTTATTTTGTTCAGTTTGTTTCTCCTGCTTTTGCATTGAGTTTCTGGTCTTTTATTATTGAGTTGCAAGGATTCTTTACATATGGTATATTCAAATCCTCTGCCATATACATTTTTTGCAGATATATTTTCTCAGTTTGTAACTTGCCTTTTCATTTGGGTAAGTGTCTTTTGAAGAGCAAGAGTTCCTCATTTTGGTCAAGTCCAGTTTACTGATTTTTTAAATTTATAATTCATGGTTTTTTGTGTCCTACATAAGAAAATCTTTGCCAAATTCAAGGATACTAGCACTTTCTTCCACAAGTTTTATAATTTTAGTATATACATTCTATGACCAATTTTAATTTTTATATCTGGTGTAAGGGAAGAATCAAATGTTTTGTTTTGTTTTTGCTTATGACTATTAAGTTGTTTTTATGAAAACATCTTTCTTTCTCCAAGGCAGATAATTTTTTTTTTTGCAACTTTGTTGAAAATCATGTGTATGTGTGTAGGAATTTCTGGAATCGTTATTCTTTGCCATTTATTTGTCTATTTTTATGCCAGTATGACACTCACTGTCTTAATAACTAGCTTTATGATAAGTCATAAAATCAAGTAGTGTCAGTCTTCTAGTTTTGTTCTTATATTTGTTTTTACATATTTTCTTTTACATTGCTTTATTTATTCCAGGTCTTTGCATTTTCATATAAATTTTAGAATCAACTTGGCAATTTCTACCAAAGTATCCTGCTGAAATTTTGATTGTTATTGCATTGAATTTATAAACAAATTCAAAAAGGAAAATATTAAGTCTATTAATCTATAAACATGGTATATATCTCCATTTTATTTTAGTTTGTTTAATTTTTCTCTTTGTTTAAGTAATGCTCTTAGTTTTCAGAATACAGACTTCATGAAATTTTGTTAAATTTACCCCTAAGTATTTTATATTATCAGATACTGTGTATTGTTTTACACTTCATTCATCCATCATATCCATTCTCCAACTGATGGGCATCCAGGCTGCTCCACCACCTTGCTCTCTCAGTACTGCTGTGAAGAACATCCTCCTTTATATCTATTCCCCTTGAGACCTGTGCAGTTTGTGGAGTCCATACTCAGGAGGGTTTGCTGAGTCTCTAGATACTTAATTTCACCATTGCTGCCATACTGCTTGCCAGTTCGCCCTCCTAGTGACTAAGAATGAGAGTTACTATTTTCCCATATGCATGTCTTTCTCATTCTTGCAAATATGATGGCTATGAAGTTATACCTTTTAATTTTAGTTTGTATTTCTTTGACTTCAAGCTAGATTGAGCAGCTCTTTATTTGTAAGTCATTAAATTTTCTTCATTTATGAATTACCTGATAATAAGTTTTGAATATTTTTTCTACTGGGTTTTCTGTTTGTTGTGGTGGTTAATTAACATACATTCCTAGCTCAGTCTATATATTGCTCCTTTGCAGTGTTGGACGTGACAAATGTCTTCTCCCAGCCTGTCACCAATCCACCAACTTTGGCTGTGGTAGACTTTTCTGAATAAAAATCCTTCATTTTTGAAGAGGGAAAATCTATATATTGTTTTTAAAAAATCTTTCCTTATTAAAATGTGTAAAATATTCTCCTACAATTTCTCCTATTAGCCTTGTGGTTCTACTTTTTATGTTAAATTTTAAACTTATTTTGAATTTTAAAAATAAAGGACATGAGGTACAATTTCAGTCTTATTTTTCTGCATATTATTGGCCAATTTCTTAACTCTATTTATTAAATATTCCACTCTTAGTCCCACTGAGTTGTGATAATATTTTATCACACATCAAATTTCCATATAAATCCCGTAGGTTCCTGTGACCCCCATTTTTTCACCTGGAATCATTTGTCTGTTCCTGCATCATCACCCTACTATTTATGCTACTATGATTTTGTTGTATAATAATATTGGGTAGGTCAATGCACTTTACTTTTGTTTTTTTAGTTAGTTATGCATGGATTTTTATTCTTTCATATAAATTTTAAAATCAGTTTGCAAGTTTCTCACAAAATCAGGACTTTGATTAAAATTTCAGTGAATTTATATATCATCTATGAAGAAATTTACATATTTTTATGTTGTTATCCCACTCATGAACTTGGTATATTGCTTTATTTATATCTTCTCTATACACTTTAAAAAAATGTTTATTCATTATTTATTTTTGGCTTTTGTTGCTGCATGCTGGCTTTCTCTGGTTTTGGTGAACAGGGGCTACTCTCTGGCTGTGATGCCTGGGCTTCTCATTGCGGTGGCCTTCCTGCTCCAGGACACAGGCTCCTGGATATGTGAGTTTCAGTAGTTTCAGCTCCCTGACTCCAGCTTCAGAGCACAGTCTTGGTAGCTGTGGGGCACAGGCCCAGCTGCCCCGAAACATGTGGAATCGTCCCAGACCAGGGATCAAACCCATGTCCCCTGCATTGTTAGGAAGGCTCTTAACCACTGGACCACCAGGGAAGTCCATTATATACTTTTAAATTAAAATATTTTTCCTGGTAAAGATCTATTGAAGTCATTGTTAATTACTAGACATGTTTGTTTATCCTTTTGATATCTGTATTGCTATTGTAAATGAACTATTTAAGTTACAATATTTATTATTTTATTAAATATTTGTTTTTGACAAACATAATTCTTTAATATTTTATCATTTAGTTATTTGTTGGTATAGGAAAATGCTAATCTTTAGAAAAATTTTTTGGTCTCATTGCGAGGATTGTGGGATCCTAGTTCCCAGACCAGGGGTTGAACCCACACCCTCAGTAGTGAAAGAATGGAATCTTAATCACTAGTCTGCCAGGGAATTCCCGAAAATACTGTTTGTTTGTTTTTTTAATTGACATTTTATACCGCAACATTTTGGACACTTTACTGGGACTTCATATGACTCGCAACTTGGCCTCTCCCACTGTCAGACCGCAGAAAGATTACCATTTCCCCAGTTCCCCAGGGGCTTTGCAATGATTAAGCAGTAGATAAATTTGGAGGTCTGTCTCAAACTTGTCAAAATAGTCATTAAGCATGAAGAGAAAGTCCAAAGCATGGATCATAAATTCAAATACCTACGAAGGTTAAGTTTAAACAGCAAGCAATGGTGGAGACGGGGGCAAACCAGAAAGCACAAGGTCTATCTAAAAGGAGCAGACCTTCTCAGCTTCAGCCAGTTCTTCCCACATAGCAATGAAAGTCCAGTTTTTTCACATCGGTAGATTTTTCTAGAAAAACCCTAAAATCTTTAAGATAACAACATAATTGAATTTTTTAAAGTATTTGGTGGACCAAATAAATCACATCTGTGTGCTAGATCTGTTTGACAATCTACTGAATTTCACCCTCTGGCCTAAGAATGTCCCAAGGAGAGGGGACGATAGGGCAGTAACTGAGTATCACCTCTGGACCCCATCCTCCCATTCCTTTTTTTCTCCCCACCCTCCACCCCCAACCCCAGGCCCTGTTTCCTTCACTGTGCAGGGTTCTATTCCAGCCAGCATGGACATCGGACTTGTGGGAACTGAGTTTAGAACATAAGGAGAGAGAACATGGAGATCAAGGCTGGATCTACATCACACTGTCTGAGAACTCCCAAGAGAACAGGAGTCTAAGCTGGAACAGGAATTGATGAAAGACCTACTAGCTTCCCTGGTAGCTCACATGATTAAGAATCCAGTCTTTAGTGCAAAAGACCAAGGTTTGATCCGTGGGTCGGGAAGATCCCCTGGAGAAGGGAATGGCTACCATTCCAGTGTTCCTGTCTGGAGAATTCCATGGACAGAAGAGCCTGGTGGGCTACAGTCCACAGGGTCTCAAAGAGTTGGCAGAACTGAGCGACTAACACTTTTACTCTCGTTCTACCGGCTTCAACTGAAGCGACTAAAGTGATTTGGCTCTGGAACCACTCCTGTTCTTTCCAGAATCAGCTGAGATGAGCAAGTTTGGGCAACTATCTCAGATCAGGACACCTTCCCAGAGTCCATATTCTGGACCTTAATCAACGTCCCACGGTGTTTTAGGTCGGTATTATGGGCTGAATTATGTCCTCCTAAAACTCACGTATTAGAGTCTTAACCTCCAGTACCACAGAATGTGACCACATTTGGAGATACGGTCTTTAAAGAGATATTTAAGGTAAAATGAGATCATTAGGATGGGTGCTGATCCAATAGGAACTGGTGTTCTTGTAAGAGGAGGAGATTAGGGCACAGACACACACAGAAGGAAGACTATAAAGAGATACCGTTAGAAGACATACCACCTACATGCCATGGAGAGGCCTCAGAAGAAATCACCCTGTTGACATCTTGATCTTGGATTTCCAGTCTCCCTACAGCAAGAAAATAAGTTCTGTTGCTTAAGTCACCCAGTCTGTGCTACTTTGACACGGCAGCTCTAGAAAACTAACATAATTGTGTTTCTTGGAAACAGATTCTTAGTGCGGAGTTGTGTGGAAAGGTTTATNGCAATGGTGGAGACGGGGGCAAACCAGAAAGCACAAGGTCTATCTAAAAGGAGCAGACCTTCTCAGCTTCAGCCAGTTCTTCCCACATAGCAATGAAAGTCCAGTTTTTTCACATCGGTAGATTTTTCTAGAAAAGCCTAAAATCTTTAAGATAACAACATAATTGAATTTTTTAAAGTATTTGGTGGACCAAATAAATCACATCTGTGTGCTAGATCTGTTTGACAATCTACTGAATTTCACCCTCTGGCCTAAGAATGTCCCAAGGAGAGGGGACGATAGGGCAGTAACTGAGTATCACCTCTGGACCCCATCCTCCCATTCCTTTTTTTCTCCCCACCCTCCACCCCCAACCCCAGGCCCTGTTTCCTTCACTGTGCAGGGTTCTATTCCAGCCAGCATGGACATCGGACTTGTGGGAACTGAGTTTAGAACATAAGGAGAGAGAACATGGAGATCAAGGCTGGATCTACATCACACTGTCTGAGAACTCCCAAGAGAACAGGAGTCTAAGCTGGAACAGGAATTGATGAAAGACCTACTAGCTTCCCTGGTAGCTCACATGATTAAGAATCCAGTCTTTAGTGCAAAAGACCAAGGTTTGATCCGTGGGTCGGGAAGATCCCCTGGAGAAGGGAATGGCTACCATTCCAGTGTTCCTGTCTGGAGAATTCCATGGACAGAAGAGCCTGGTGGGCTACAGTCCACAGGGTCTCAAAGAGTTGGCAGAACTGAGCGACTAACACTTTTACTCTCGTTCTACCGGCTTCAACTGAAGCGACTAAAGTGATTTGGCTCTGGAACCACTCCTGTTCTTTCCAGAATCAGCTGAGATGAGCAAGTTTGGGCAACTATCTCAGATCAGGACACCTTCCCAGAGTCCATATTCTGGACCTTAATCAACGTCCCACGGTGTTTTAGGTCGGTATTATGGGCTGAATTATGTCCTCCTAAAACTCACGTATTAGAGTCTTAACCTCCAGTACCACAGAATGTGACCACATTTGGAGATACGGTCTTTAAAGAGATATTTAAGGTAAAATGAGATCATTAGGATGGGTGCTGATCCAATAGGAACTGGTGTTCTTGTAAGAGGAGGAGATTAGGGCACAGACACACACAGAAGGAAGACTATAAAGAGATACCGTTAGAAGACATACCACCTACATGCCATGGAGAGGCCTCAGAAGAAATCACCCTGTTGACATCTTGATCTTGGATTTCCAGTCTCCCTACAGCAAGAAAATAAGTTCTGTTGCTTAAGTCACCCAGTCTGTGCTACTTTGACACGGCAGCTCTAGAAAACTAACATAATTGTGTTTCTTGGAAACAGATTCTTAGTGCGGAGTTGTGTGGAAAGGTTTATAGGAGCCTTTATAGGAGATGTCAGGAAATCTAATGTGAAAACAAGGAGGGCAGAACTGGGCAAAGGGAGAATTTGAGCTAGAATGAGGGTGCCACCAAGGAGGTGTTCTGGAGCTGGAGTGGCCCTTCAAGGACTGTTCCAAATTGAGGCAAGGAGCCTTTGTTTTCCTACACCAATCATTATCAAGGTGAAGGAGGGGTGATGATTTTTTTACCCTCTAAGGAATGTTTCCACTGTCTCCCCATCTATTTCCCATGAAGTGATGGGACCGGATACCATGATCTTCGTTTTCTGAATGTTGAGCTTTAAGCCAACTTTTTCACTCTCCTCTTTCACTTTCATCAAGAGGCTTTTTAGTTCCTCTTCACTTTCTGCCATAAGGGTGGTGTCATCTGCATATCTCAAGTTATTGATATTTCTCCCCGGCAATCTTGATTCCAGCCTGTGTTTCTTTCAGTCCAGCGTTTTTCATGATGTACTCTGCATATAAGTTAAATAAGCAGGGTGAGAATATACAGCCTGGACGCACTCCTTTTCCTATTTGGAACCAGTCTGTTGTTCCATGTCCAGTTCTAACCTAGATAGTATATTCAAAAGCAGAGACATTACTTTGCCTACTAAGGTCTGTCTAGTCAAGGCTATGGTTTTTCCAGTGGTCATGTATGGATGTGAGAGTTGGACTGTGAAGAAGGCTGAGTGCCGAAGGATTGATGCTTTTGAACTGTGGTATTGGAGAAGACTCTTGAGCATCCCTTGGACTGCAAGGAGATCCAGCCAGTCCATTCTGAAGGAGATCAGCCCTGGGATTTCCTTGGAAGGAATGATGCTAAAGCTGAAACTCCAGTACTTTGGCCACTTCATGTGAAGAGTTGACTCA
>SJYW01052133.1:67731-148218 GCA_006410735.1 Raphicerus campestris
GCTAGCCTTCTGAATGCAGGACAATTTAATGTGGCAAACACAGTGAAATGTTGACTATATATCACAAAGTGAATAAACTCAGGAGGAAAATGAAGGTAGCTGGAGCTGAACGCAAAATGGATGGACAGTTCAATTTAAAGGTCTGGCCACAAATCATTAGTTTTTAAAAACAACTGACAGTAAAAAATGCAAATCACAAAATGACAAAGATCCCTAACCTATGGCACAGTCCTCCCACCCAGAGCCTTAAGGGAGGCTCTGAGCGCAGCAAATCCTGTCCCTCTGTCCCCTGGCAGTCAGCATCCGGGCTGCANAATGCAAATCACAAAATGACAAAGATCCCTAACCTATGGCACAGTCCTCCCACCCAGAGCCTTAAGGGAGGCTCTGAGCGCAGCAAATCCTGTCCCTCTGTCCCCTGGCAGTCAGCATCTGGGCTGTATTCCTGCCCAGCTACACCATGGTCAGGGTTACCACCTGCGCCTACTGCATCCATCCCATTCGTGGAGCGGTTCATGGACCTTGGCTCATCCCGGAGGTGCCTGGGGCAGAAACCCTGCCCTCTCAGGACCCCTGGGCAGTGCTTCTCTTCTTCTCTGTGCTCCAATTCCTCCTTGCCCCATCGCCCAATCACTGATGGAGTACCCTCTTATTTCAAAACTAGGGACAAATCTGCACTTATGTTGAAGACTTAAAAAATATGGAAATAATTTACTACATATTTTAATTCAATGCTAGTCCTAACAGAGCTGGTAGGTACCCCCGTGGGGGCATGTTTTGGAAATGCCTAGAGTTTTTGTTTTTGTTTTTTACTTCTAGGCCCTTGTGACTCCAAGTATGATCCATAGAATAGCTCTGTGGATGCAACCTGAAACCCTGTGCGAAATGCAGGATCTCAGAGGCCACCTCCAGACTGACTGACCTAGAATCTACATTTAACCAGATCCATGCCTGATTTCTGTGCACAGTGAAATTAAGAAGCACGGGGCTAGGATATACATATTGAAATACGTGTAATTTTATTATAATTGCTTTCCAAAAATTTCTTCTTTATATTGCTGTTTAGAGTATTTTTAAAAAATAAGTATATAGGTAGGTTACTTGTCTTTCATTTTAGGGTACCAGAAAATGTGTTAAAGAATAGGTCTTATGTAAGATGACAATGGGTCAGAGGCAGATGGTAGCCCCTGCTGTAAAGTATTGTGAGTGTGAAAAAGCTCAGATGTCAGCTGCCCTACATCCTTTCTTGGATTTTATTNAAATGACAAAGATCCCTAACCTATGGCACAGTCCTCCCACCCAGAGCCTTAAGGGAGGCTCTGAGCGCAGCAAATCCTGTCCCTCTGTCCCCTGGCAGTCAGCATCTGGGCTGTATTCCTGCCCAGCTACACCATGGTCAGGGTTACCACCTGCGCCTACTGCATCCATCCCATTCGTGGAGTGGTTCATGGACCTTGGCTCATCCCGGAGGTGCCTGGGGCAGAAACCCTGCCCTCTCAGGACCCCTGGGCAGTGCTTCTCTTCTTCTCTGTGCTCCAATTCCTCCTTGCCCCATCGCCCAATCACTGATGGAGTACCCTCTTATTTCAAAACTAGGGACAAATCTGCACTTATGTTGAAGACTTAAAAAATATGGAAATAATTTACTACATATTTTAATTCAATGCTAGTCCTAACAGAGCTGGTAGGTACCCCCGTGGGGGCATGTTTTGGAAATGCCTAGAGTTTTTGTTTTTGTTTTTTACTTCTAGGCCCTTGTGACTCCAAGTATGATCCATAGAATAGCTCTGTGGATGCAACCTGAAACCCTGTGCGAAATGCAGGATCTCAGAGGCCACCTCCAGACTGACTGACCTAGAATCTACATTTAACCAGATCCATGCCTGATTTCTGTGCACAGTGAAATTAAGAAGCACGGGGCTAGGATATACATATTGAAATACGTGTAATTTTATTATAATTGCTTTTCAAAAAATTTCTTCTTTATATTGCTGTTTAGAGTATTTTTAAAAAATAAGTATATAGGTAGGTTACTTGTCTTTCATTTTAGGGTACCAGAAAATGTGTTAAAGAATAGGTCTTATGTAAGATGACAATGGGTCAGAGGCAGATGGTAGCCCCTGCTGTAAAGTATTGTGAGTGTGAAAAAGCTCAGATGTCAGCTGCCCTACATCCTTTCTTGGATTTTATTTTGTGATTTTGGGCAAACCACGTCATTCCTGTAGCCATTTTACCATCTGTAAAATGAAGGGCGTAGAATTAAATTATTTTATATATATATATATATATATATTCAGACTTCTCCAGTGCTCACCAAAGGGAAGAGGTATGCATATAAAGAAGCAAGTGAAAGAGTTTGAAAAAAGTGAAGAAAAAAAGAGAATGAAAGAGCAAAGGATACATAGGAAGGGGAAAATATATCAAAAGGCAGGAGGGACAGGGAGATGGAAATATGGAGGGGCTGATAATGAAGCTATGGAGAAAGGAAAAAAAAGACGACTTCTGATAAAAGCCATTCTACCAGCCCATGAATTTTCATGGCTACCAGCTGGCATAAAATCATAAAGACAATTTTCAGCTCCTCTAACGGAATTGCATTTGTAATAATCATAACAATATTTCTACAGAGTAAAAATGACAAAGATAATTTGAAATGGAAAACACTGACAAGATGCAAAATAAATGTGCTCTACCTGGCAACAAATTTAGGGACGGGACAGAATTTGCATGAGGAAAATTTATCAGCCAGCATGCTACAGGGCCTCAAACCTGGAAGGGTTTTTGAAGGTTCCTTATTAACCTCCTCAGGTAATCAGGGAAAATGACTCTGTATTAGCCTCTCAGAAGAGTGACTTCCACCTCACCATCGAATACGTGCTGAAATGCACGCCTTTTGCTTTTCATTATTTGCTACACCAACAACGGCTGTGCCGATGCTCAAACGCCATGTCCAGTCCTAATGTGTCCATCTGTAAATGTCCCTGTTGGTCTTCGTGCATAATTCGGTCCTGGTGTAGCTTCCCAGGTGGTGGGGAATGGGAATTCTCCACTGAGAGGCGTTCGCAAGTTTGAGCACCTACTAAGCGTGAGGTCATAAATGGTGAGACCAAGGCCTTCCTCTGACTCAGCCTATGGTCTCATAGGAAAGACAGACACAACAGCGAACTTTATCAAGAGGGTTTGATGTATCAAATAAACATAAATAACACCTAACATTGAACTACAGTTGTCATTTTAGTGCCATAAGTATTTTTTTTCACTGACCCTCCTAACAACCCTGAGAAGTAGCTACTGTTATAACTTTATTGTATTGTTGAGAAATTAGAGGATCAGGAAGGTGAATAACTGTCCATAAGTCACACAGCTAATGAGGCGATAAGCCTGGACTCTAAACCCAGCTAGAAGGACTGCCCCACCCTAGTTCAGAAAAGAACGACTGACTGTGGAAGCCACGCTAGACAAAACGCTGGCTCCATTAGCCCTCTCGGCCCCTCCCTCTGAATCTAAGTGACTGGGTATATTATTCATCACAAGAGCTTCTTCATCATCCCGCATGCTTGACTGGGATATACAGGAAGACTTTGTGCCAGAGGGAGCCTTGGAACTGAGTTTTAAGACACACAAGGTATAGTTTTGATGTGTGTGCATATGCGCTCAGTTGCTCAGTCTTGTCTGACGCTGTGACTCCTGGGATTATAGCCCCCCAGGCTCCTCTGTCCCTGGAATTTTCCAAGCAAGAATACTGGAGTTGGGTGCCATTTCCTCCTCCAGGAGATCTTCCTGACCCAGAGACTGAACCCACATCTCCTGCACTGGTGGGTGGATTCTTTACCACCGTGCCACCTAGGGAATCCATAGTTTTTTTGATAGCAGGTATATTTTCAATGGGAGTAGACATTTTTTGTTCAATTTCTTAAGCACCTTTTTTTTTTGTTTTTTAAATCCTTGCTTATTTTGAAAAAACATAACAATACTTGGAGCCTTGCATCAGCCAGAGAGTACCATACAGCCCTAGGGGTAACCATCACTTCGTGAATGACCCTCCTAACAAAAGGCAACAGCATGGCCAAAGGGGGAAGTGTCATTTTTCTCGTAGGGAAAAAGAATCGCTTTTTTTTATATATGGGCCCAGATTTTGGTAAATCTTTACCTGAGACAGACTGGAAATATTGCACAGTCCAGGCGATCAATACGGACAGCAGGAAGGTTCCCAGAAAGTAGATCTGCAAACATTCGAAGCAGATGTCAGATGATTGATAGAAGGCAGGGACCACGAGGGCAGGGCTGTGGGGAGACGATTCCTTACCAGTGCAGAGTGCAGGACAGCACCCCAGATCAGCCGGAGGTTAAGGTAAAGCCAGGCCAGGGAGCAGGGGCTGAAGGACTCCTCATTGCTATGGCTCCAGCACCTGCAGACAAACAGCACAGGGCATCCTGACAGTGTTGGAAGACGTTGGTAGCATTGCCAATATTTGCAGATCCTCAAACCCATGTCCTTCTGTTTTGGGTCAAACGAGCACACGTAAGATGAGGGGAAAAAGAAATAAAGCAGTTCTGAGGCGTCTGAGCCTACATGGAAATACTAGACACCCAGGCGACAATCTCAGGAAAGGTCAGTCTTATCATTTACAAAAAGACATTTCAAGGACGACCTTGCAGCAGGGAGACTGCCAAGCAACACTTTTGTCTGAATGTCTGTCCAAAGTCCAGACACAGGGATACCTCTCTATCTGCAGAAGAGCATCATCTAATTGGACACTATTTTTTCCACTCTCATGGAAAACATGGGTCAGCATTTTAACTTCAGATCAAGCACATTCTGTATCTCAGTCCTCAGATACTAGAAAGGGGAATTAAGTTTGGGTCCAGCTGTGTGTTCTCTAATTGAAGCAAATCCTGGGCCCTCTGTATACACTGGCATTAGAAAATAAGGGGATTTTTCCTCGTGGCTCAGGCAATAAAGAATTTGCCTGCAATGCAGGAGACTAGGGTTCGATCCCTGGGTCAGGAAGATCCTCTGGAGAAGGGAATGGCTACCCACTCCACCATTCTTGCCTGGAGAATTCCATGGACAGAGGAGCCTGGTGGGCTACAGTTCATAGGGTCGCAAAGAGTTGGATACAACTGAGCAACTAACACTAATACTTGAGAAAATAAGAATAAGGATAACTTTAGCCAAAAAGCAAACACTACCCACTTGGATTCCTCCAGCAGTCACACTACTGAAGAGGCTCTGAACTCACCTTTCATACAGTTCCCGGAGGATGGAGATGTTATTAGAATGGACTGTTGGGTCAATTTCCAAGAAATCCAGAATATGATGTGGGATTATAGCACCTTCCTCTATTAGCAGTGCCAGGTTAAAAAATCCCTGAAAACAAGCCACAAACCAAACTCATTCTTTCCTTATAATAAAACTTTGACGTACACTCCTCAGAATATAAACTTTCACAACCTCTGGATTGTTCCTCAGTCTTTAGAGCCAGATGGCTGTGTCATCTTCATTGATAAATTGTTTCCCTAAATATATGCATCTGAGAAACTTATTTGCAGGAAAAGCAGGAGGCTTTCAGAGGCTGCAGTGTCCCATCTGCTCAGAAGCCAGTCAACCGGGGGAATCTGTCCTCCTGCTCACTCTCTCAAGACAGAACTTTCTGGAAAACATGCCCTTGAGTTATCTACAAAGCCAGAACACCTAGTCAAAGGCAATGTGCATCATTACATTACTACCCTGGATCACCATCGGCACGTCAGAAATGGAACAAGCTGTGGCTGTGGGCGCTGCTCATGGCTGATGTTCTAAGTGGAGAGGGTCTCTGATGCACATAGTCATGTATGAGTGTTTGACTCATCTTTCCTAGGCTAGTGAGGAAAATCTCCTCTTCTGACGCCTCTTGGCACAAATCCTCTACTCTGGCATGCTTCCCTACTTCTCCCTTATTAAACATCTTCTTCTTGACCCACAGAGGTAGGGACGACCATATTACGCTGTGCAGTTACAATAAAATCACACAGTTAAGAGCCTGATGGTTGAGATGCTTCATAAAGAATGACAACTATTATAGTACCTGGAGGAGATGCACCATGCATCAGGAGCTGAGCACGTGGCCAGAACAAGAAATAAACAATGATGCATTACTTATCATTAGGGCTTTACAGATTCCAAAGAGTTGTTGCCCTTCAAAGAATTAAGTCATCCTTTAATGACTTATATCCTCCCTTTTCTTTCATTTTGTTGATTCTAAATAAAAATCACCAACCCTTGGTTTGTAAACAGCAGGAGTCTCACAAGCATGCTAAGTGATGATCATGATAAAAATAACAGAGCCAGCATTTTCTGAGTGCTGTTGTATAGGAGGCTTGGTTCTGTTTTATATATATTAACTCAATCCTCATAACAACAAATCAAGATAGGTGCTATTACTCTGTATACTACTATTACCAGGAAGCTGAGGCACAGAGAGGTTAAGGAATTTGCCCTGTGTCACACAGCTGGGAAGGGGGTTCAAATGCAAGCGGACAGGACTCACAGTCCCAAATCTGAAGCTCCACTGTGCTGACAAATAATTTCTTAATAGTTATAGGTATAAGGCATCTTTAAATTTTACACACACACATAAGCAGAAAACAGACTATTTCTTCACTTTTTGAAAGAAAGGTCCTCTTAAAATGAGGTATTAGAAGAAAAGAATAAAATGACTTTATAAAATCTTGAAATCTTTGAACAATGCAAAAACAACATGGTTAAAATAAATGAGAAAACGGACTAGGGAAATATTTATATGCAATGTAATAGCTTAAAATTCATTATCTATTGGCCAAATGTATAAAGAACTAATTATAATTTAAATTGAAAAATACCACAACTCCAATAGATAAGCAGACAAAGAGTAAGAACAGAGAATTCACATAAGAAAATATGAAGAGTAAATAAATTACCATAGATAAGTATATGTAAAAGTGTCCATCCCCAGCAGTGGTCAAATACAGACAATTTAAAACAATAAGGAAGGATCAACTTGTATTATTCAATTAGCAAAATTAAGCAGTGAAAATACCCAGTGCTGATGTGATTTCCGTTATCCTCTTATACTTAAGTACTGCTTGGTGATATATTGATTGGGAAGCAACTTCAGAAAGCAAATCGGCAATATACTATTATTATGAGCCATAAAACAATTTAGACTGTTTGACTTAGTAATACCATTTCTCAGATTATAAAGAAATTAATCAAATGGAGGTAAAAGGTAGAAATACGAACACGTTCATTGTAGTACTTACTATAATTGCAACACAATAGGAAATGACCTTCACATTGTCCTTAATAGACTTTCTTAGTAGCCAAAAATATTGCCTATTTTTTAATGTTGTGCCCCCACCACTAAGCAATGTCTAAGACATGGCAGGACTACATAAACGTGTGTCAAATCAATCAATAAATTAGTGAACAAGATATAATAAATGCCCATGAAAAGATAAAACTTAATAAATTACATTCTATCAGCTTAACAGAATATGGGGCAGTAGTTAAGAGTAACAATTACAGAGATTAGGCAGTAGGATGCACATATTCCTGCAATATGTAAGAAGGAACAGATTTTTCAAGTGGCCCATGTGCTCTAGTTACCATTACAGAGACCCACTGGCCTGTGGCCAGGACTCAGAAAGGCATGAAGACTGAAGGAATTGAAAGAAAAAAAAACACCAAAGGAATAATGCCCCCTGACATGGAATTGTGGGTGCATTCTTCAATATTATTCTCTTTTAAAATTATTCTTTAATGTTTTTATAACATTATCTTTTGAAAAATAAAAACTCAGAATTGGGAAAAAAAAATTAGGTCCAGGCCTGATTTTGAGTAACAACAGATGTCATTTAGGGGAGTTTGGCTCTCGAGCAAATCCTTTTAGCACCAAAATTTACTTTATTCCAGAAGAAATAATAATAATATAGGCTAGATCATGTCCACTGAGCGTACTCAGAGATGGACTGGGCACTTTACATCTAGCATCTCATTTATCTTTGCAGCCTATGATTTGGATGCTATTATTATCCTCAGTTCACAAATGAGAAAATCAAGACTCAGTACTTGAGTGACTTTCTATGTTCAAATAACCGTGAAGTGACAGAGATATGGGTAAAAGGAACATAGCACTTCCTTTAAAATAAAAAAAAGACTGAGATGGGAATTCTCTGGCAGTCCAATTAGCTGGGGCTCTGTGCCGTTACTGCCAAGGGCCCAGATTCAATCCTTGGTCAGGGAACTTAGCAACTAAGATCTCAAAAGCTGAGTGGCATGGCCCCAAAAAAGAGACTGAGATAGGAATGTTTCCAACTTTTGCTCTGTGATCAGATCACAAATCGCAACACCAGAAATCTGTGGCATAAGACAGTAACAGCTATTCTAACTTCCATCATGAAATGCCCTTGAGGTCCTTACAGGAGCATTTTGATTAGCAAATATAGAAGGAACGAGGGAAACAGAAAATTATCATTAGCACACCACAGTTGGTTGCCTGAACATTTTTGCAGGCAAGACTTACTGAAGGATACTAAAATCAGTAGGCAGAAGTTTGAGGAGAAATAGAATATTTGCATGGTTGCAAATTACCTTCCCCAAATATCAATAAATTAGAAAGAGAAAAAAATATTAACATTACAGGGAAGAAACCCAGCAGAAACCACCTTCACTGAGTGAATGAGATCAACCTCCCCAGTAATAAGGCATCATGCATGCCTCATATGATACACTGAGAAGGACACATCACTTCTGGGCTATCCTTGCCCCAGCACATAAACTCTACATTCATGAGACAAGAGACAGACACAAATCAAGGGATATTCTACAAAATATCTGACCAGCAACTTTCAAATGTACCAAGGTGATAAGAGACAAACAAAGATAGGAATGGTCCCAGTTGGAAGAACTCTAAAGAAATATGACAACTAAATGCAGTGTGGGATCCTGGAACACAAAAGTAACATTAGTGGAAAAAGTAGTGAGATCCAAATAACTTCTGCCATATAGTTACTGGTACTGAGTCAACACTGATTTCTTAGTTTGATAATGGTATTATGGTTATGTGACCTTTCTATAACTCTTAGAAATATTCCAAAATAAGAAGTCCCCCCAAAAAAGGTCACTGAGAATAAAGTCCTATCACTAAAGCACTGACTCAGCTAGACAAGTAAACTCCTTCCCATTTTGACCACTTGCAGTTGCTTGAGTTTCTACCTGGGGAGTTAGTTTGATGGAATCTGATAGAAAGACTCTTGGGTTTGGAGTCAGGAGACCTGGGTTAGGCTCTGACTGCTTCATCTATTACCTGGTGGTTTAGCCTTGAGCATCTTATCACCTTGTCACAATCTTGGCATTCTTTACTATAAAATAGGTCCACTGACCCCCATTCCCACAAGATTGTTATGAGAATGGTGTGGGAAACATAGTAAGTGCTTGATAAAGGTTTGCCATGCTGATTAGTGGCCTCAGAGAGGTTGTGAGGGGCTCATGAAAATGAATGAGAAGTGGATTTGCAACCTCAGGAATGAGCACCATCAGGAGCTCATTTCTGTTGCTATTTACCTGTGAGTCTCCATCCAGCGCTGCTTGGGCGTACATCTGCACAGACAACTCAAGGTCTTGTGACTGGTTTTGGTGGCCATAGTAGTAAAGATCTCCCATTTTCAAATATGCTGCAGGACAAGAATTACAGGTCCATTTGTCGAGTGGTTTGATTTCTGATCGATATTTTAGAAGAATGGCTCATTTGCATTATTTCAAGTTTTTTCCACCAGAATCTGACTACAGATACATCTTTAGGTTTCCTTGCTGTTAGGAGGGGGGAAATGGTTTTTGCATTTCTCCATTTCTGGACACATTTTCTTGCTTGGCTGGGTAGCTCTCCTACATGGAGACTACCCACTGAAAATCAGTCTGCAACCTCATAGTCCAATGAGCCAAGGATATTTGGAGTATCAAGGTTTTGCTGCCTGGGTTTTATGATTGATGAGCATGTCTTTACTCCATTTAAGCCATATGTTTTGTTTTTTTCTCTAAGGAAAAATTTTAAGAGTGTATGTATCTCTCAATGTCCAATTAGAAAAAGAATCCATGTTGGACCATTCAAAACTGGGATTTTGCTACTGGCTACGAGTGTTGGAAGAGCTGAAAGGGCAAATGGGAAAGAGTAGGTAACCTAGAGATTAGCAACGCAGGAAGCTACAACCTTCCCAGAACTTGGGGCCAGCTGAGACCACAGAGGATGGACTGCCAGGCTGGGACCATGGAAATGCAGCCATTGACAGAGATACAGCCCAAAGCAGACAGAGAAGTGGAGAAATATTTGGGCTTCTCCTCTCCTGCTACCCTGAAATTTCCTGCCTGTGCCTCCCATTGGCTGAAACTAATCAGATCCAAACGGGTCTGGGAACTATAGTTCCTGAGGGTCAGCCTCCTATCACACAGAGCAGAACCAGGTAGACAGGGAATCCATCTGAGGGCAAAAGGGTAAATGACTAGCCCAGGGACTCTCCAGAATAGCTTTCTCTTATGAGTTCTCGCTGATTCCTTAGAAAATGGTGGATCTAAGCATTCAGGAGACGATGGATGAAGAGAAATGCATTGCTTGAGATTGAGAGCAGAGCTTCGGCAAGATCTTAATAGCTGAGATTTTTCACTCTCTCTCTTAATTGTTTAGAAATATCACACTTCACACAAAGCTGTTAGATGTTCCCTGTTACCAAAGATTAAAAGCCTCCAAAGCATCAATTTAGCACCCGTTTCTCTATACATACCAAATGAAGGAGCATCGATTTGAAAAACAGAGAAGTTGTAGTATCTCCAAACACAATTAACACCCAAGTATCTCTTGGCCAGGTCCTAAGGGAATGAAAGGGGAGAAAAAGTTAACTCATTAATATTTTGGCCAAGTGACTGATTTTGCCTCCATGAAACCCAATTCATTATCCTTAACCTTAGAGCTTCTAGTCTGAGGAGAATACATTTACTTACTGGCCTCTCCTCACAGATGTGTGCTAAATTTGTCTGTGACACTTCAATTCCAGTTTCTGCTGCTAAAACATAATACAGCAAAGCTTCGTGCCTAAAAATAGATGATTAATAATAAATTTCATATAGTGGCTCTTACTAATATTCACAGAGAGCTTTATATTCACACGTAAGAGGGCACAAAATAAGCAGCTTTTTTAAAAGCACAGAATCATGAGGTTTTTTTTTTTTTTTTTTTTAAATAAATACTGTTGTTAAAAATACTGCTTGCACTGATTTATTTTCTATCTTAAAAGGCTGAACTCACAGATAAGGTTGGGGAGCTGGTTGATACAACAGCGACCTCTACTGGCCGAATGACACGTGGAGTGCTGCCTGGGGAGCTGCCTATGGCTTTGGGTCCTTGAAATCCTTCCACCCTCCATCTTCCACCCTCGCTTAGAGGAGATAAGTGGTATTAAGAAAAAGCTCTGTGCTTTTGAGTCCTGTTTTGTGAAGGGCTTTATGAGGCTTAGGACTCTGAAGAAGCTTAATTAAAGCGGAGCTTTTGTGGTACATTAGAAGTTTGGCAAAGGAGAAGTAGTTTACAAGGGGCTTGATACCAATGGTCAAAAACACATTAAAAAAAAAAGTATTCAGGACTACTGGTAGCTGAATAATTGCAAAACAATGAGACCACCTGTCATCTATTGAAAGATTGGCATCCGATTCATAATCTGGATAACGGCAAGGGCTTGGGAAAAATGGGCATATTTCTCTAACCACTGCTAGTGGGAATCACTAGCAATTGATGCAATTGTTAAATGTGAGAACCTTACAATTGTACATACCACCTGGCCCAACAGTTCTGCCTCATGAAGGTTGATTCCAAGAACCATGTGTAAAATAGACAGCCAACGGGAATTTGCTGTATGGCTCAGGAAACTCAAACAGGGGCTCTATCAACCTAGAGGGGTGGGATGCGGAGGGAGATGGGAGGGAGTTTCAAAAGGGAGGGGATATATGTATTACGACTTCCCTGGTGGCTCAGATGGTAAAGCGTCTGGCTTACAATGTGGGAGACCTGGGTTCGATCCCTGGGTAGGGAAGATCCTCTGGAGAAGGAAATGGCAACCTGCGTCTTGCTTACAATGTGGGAGACCTGGGTTCGATCCCTGGGTAGGGAAGATCCTCTGGAGAAGGAAATGGTAACCCACTCCAGTACTCTTGCCTGGAAAATCCCATGGACAGAGGAGCATGGTGGGCTACAGTCCACGGGGTCGCAAAGAGTCAGACACGACTGAGAGACTTCACTTTCACTTTTCTGATTCATGTTGAGGTTTTACAGAAAACAACAAAATTCTGTAAAGCAATTGTGCTTCAGTAAAAATTAAATTAATTTTAAAAAATAGAAAAATAGTAAATTAAAAAAAATTCAGAAACATGCAAAGACTCTGTGACAACAGAGCTCATGTCAGATCTGTGTATATCGACAATGACAACATCAAAAACCCCACAAATATCTGAAAACCAGTGACTAGTTCAATTAACCCATGGTGCAGGTGCAGCCACTTTCAGAGGAGGTCATTAGAGTGATGTTGAAGAAGAGCATTCAAAATCGTAGAAAGGTGTCTATGCCAAATTTTCCATTGGGTAAGAAAAGCAGGATAAAAACCAGTGCAATCTCATTTTTGCAAAACAAATATAAAACTGAATACATACATGGAGATACATATGCAGATGCATATATGCAGAGAAAAAACGACTTAAAATGATCCACCAAAATGCTAACAGTACTTATCTCTAGGCGCTGAGAGGGCAAGTGATTTTTTTTTTTTTACTTATCTGATTTCCTCCATTTTCTTTTGTGTTACCCATTTCATAAGTTAAAATTTTAACTATAAGTGGTTGTTTCTAAAGCTTATTTTTCATTTTCAGTGGCTGACATGAAGAACTCTTCGTTAATTTTAACTACATCTAAGAACTGGGCAGGGCGGGGGGCTGGAGGCAGTCATCTTTTCTTTTCTTTTGTTGGCCAGACCTCATGGCATGCAGGATCTTAGTTCCCCAACCTGGGATCCAACCTGCGCCTCCTGCAGAGGAAGTGCAAAGGGCTAATCGCTGGACCCCCCAGGAAAGTCCCAGAAGATCATCTTTTCTACGTGGCTAAAGCAGCTCCTGGCAGGCCTTCCATGGGGACAGAGAGAGATGACTGAGGGTCAAATTAGGACAGGCAGACCTTCAATCAGACATTCCAGGTCATGGCTGCTGAGTGTGCTGATTTCTGGCCTCCAAGATACCCAAGGCAGCTGACCAATTAGGCATGACTCATGCTCGAGAGAGATGGCTGGCTAAGCAGCCACGTAAGGAGTGTAGACAAGCCACGTACAAGCCCACAACTGCGACTGCAACAACACAGAAGGCCCCAGGCATTTTCTTACATAGCCTCCAAGAATCACGTTTGGTGACAAGAATCCTCAGAGTGGACCCTAGATGGAGGACCCTCGAGGAAGATTCAGCAGCAAATCCCATCCTACAATAAAGTTCCATCCCAAAGGTCTTATAATATCAAACACTCAGGTTTGCATCAGTGCTTCAGTGTCCCCCAGGGACGGAAGAGNCTAGTGCAGTGATCACTGTCTCAGTCTCAACTCCCTGTCTGGGAGTCAGGCAGAGAGTTCTCTAGTTCAGCCTGGGTCTGAGTAGCAAGGATCATGCGGCCACCCAAACAGCCGACAAGAAGCTGAGCCTATGCGCTGCACGTGTATTCCAGACACACACAGCGCTGGGAAGAGAGACTGATGCTTTCCAGTATCTGCAAAGTATAGCTAGGTAGCCAATTGTTACATAATTAAGTGCTTAATGGTACTTGATGTGGACAAAAGTTGTAAACATTAGCTTCCTGTCACCCATATAATAAGAGATTCTAAAATGCAGTTAGCACAAATGACCATGTCTCCATTCAAGTCGTGAGGCAGACTTTTAGAGAAAACTTTAAAATAACTGAAATGGCCATGTTTAGGATGCCAAGTGCATACAGACAGCTCATTGGCTGTTAAGACAGTGCAACTTTCTCAAGCAGTCGACGCAGCAATACTTCTGAAATCGAGTTAGACTGTGCATCTCATAGGCAGCAGGGCTCACCTGCACCCTTGGCTGCAAGTTCCCCAAGATCAGTACTGTTGTGTTACGGTGCCTACAGGAATGCGTGGATGTGGAAGGAGGTAAGAGTCCTGGGAATGCAGTTTCCAAACGCACAGTTTATAGATTCAATAAGGTCAGAAACATGGGCTTTCTTTTGTTTTAGATTTTTTTAAAATGTGGACCACTTTTTAAAGTCTTAATTTGTTATAATAATGCTTCTGGGTTGGTTTTTTTTTTGGCGGGTGGGGGGCCTTGAGGCATGTGTGACCTTAGCTCCCTGACCAGGGATCGAACCCACACTCTCTACACAAGAAGGTGAACTCTTAACCACGGGACCACCAGGGAAGTCCCTGGGCTTTCTTAAAATTTTCTGGAACATGAGATTCTGTGTGACTTTAAGTGAACTGTGGCTCAGTGATGAACCTTTTCTTCATGAAAATAACTGAGCTTATCTTAAACAGTGGTTCTTGACACTCTCTTTTAAGTATACACATACACATTTTGTGTGCAGATGGGTATTAACTATATACCTATTAATGTTATCATAAAGTTAGGTAACTGATGCAATTACACAAGTACATAAAATTATACAAATATGTAGAAGGGATCATTAACGCAGATCACTCACTTAAATTTAATATGTTGGCTCTAACTTTTGATCCTTGAGATTTGAAAGACAAATATTTCTTATTACTGAGGATATTCCAAAGANATTACACAAGTACATAAAATTATACAAATATGTAGAAGGGATCATTAACGCAGATCACTCACTTAAATTTAATATGTTGGCTCTAACTTTTGATCCTTGAGATTTGAAAGACAAATATTTCTTATTACTGAGGATATTCCAAAGGATATTTTTGTAAAGAATCTAAAGAAAAAATTAAAGTAATTATCTTAAAGTGCTAATATAGACATAAATATAGCATCTATTAATAGTACTTTGAAAGGAGAAACTTATTTGTGCCAGTATACTAAAAAAGGCAAAGGCAATCTTACCACTTTACAGTGACTGAGGCTGTAACTAGCCATATCTATCAGAAAGACTATCTGATGTAGTGACTGTTGTGAAACATTAGAAAAAGAATAATTCTAATAATATGAACACTTAATTATTTCTTAATACATGCTAGGCAGTGCTCTGAGTATTTCACATTTAATTCTCAGAAGGAGAACTATGAGTCAGGCATTGTCTGTATCTCCATTTTACAGATGAGGAAACTGCAGTAACTGAATGTTAAGTACTTTGACCAAGGCCACACAGCAAGGAAGTGGGAGAGCCAGGCTGCAAATCCAGGCTGGTGGGCTCTCAGGTTCTGGCACCAGACTCCATCACTCTGCCTAGCACCTCTTTCCTTCTTTCTCCCCTCTCCTACCAGACCCCAGACACCAAAATATCCACTGAAGGCTGACTCTGCTCTTGGGACTGCCCAACTCTTCTCATTATCATGAACACAACAGCAACATTCAAGGAAGAAAACATAATACATCTAATGACATGTTTACCTAGTGAGAAATAATCAAATGGCATACCATAGAGTTTTAAGCAATAATGGAGCAGGGCACCAAAGTTGACAGCTTTGTTCACAATGACAGAGACAGTGACTAGAAAAGCATGTGGATGCATGAATTGACATGGGGGTGCTGAGACTGGCTGGGAGTCATCAAGAGCCAGCTAGACGGGACTAGATGAGAAGATGAGCTAATAAACCCAATCGAATAATCATATGATGACACCCAGTATGTATTCAGCATCAAGTTTTCTACAGGAGCTTCAGAACCACTTAGTCTAACTTTTACAACAATCTGCAAATCCACTATTATTTGTACTTTATAAATGAAGAAATGGAGACTCACAGAGATGAAGTAACTTTCTCAAGATCAAAGAGCTAATAAACATTTGAGGCAGGATTTACACCTTGCTCTGACTCTATAGCTTTTGCTCTTGAGATTGGAGTCATGTTACAGTAGGTCAAGTTCAAAGCATTAACTAGATCAAAAAAGGTTGACAGAGAGGTCGAAGTGAACAGGATCAAACCCCACACACTTGAGTCATTGAGATGGCACCTAAGCCAACACTGAGCTCAGACAGTAAGACCACAGATCAGAGGCGGCTTGCTCTTAGTCCTGTACTCACTGAGTGTAAATGCCATCTGACTGGAATCAGAGTTGCCTGGATCCTCTCAGAGCCCAACAGAATTAACTTCTACCAAGACTCTGGGGAATTAATCACAGTATAAGTAAACACAGACCAAATAATCTGAGCCCTAATAAAGTCTGAAACAACACGGGAACTAGGAGTAGCTAAAAGAAACGACCAAGATGGAAAGAAGCTGGATAAACTGGGACCACCTATAGGATAGAGCCACGCCTGTAATAAGCCACAGACAACAAGATGGCGAATTCTGGATAAGAAGACATGCTGATGAGATGGAAGAACCACCTGTTTTATGTAAAGGTCCAAATAACCAGATCACAGTGGACAGCCACTCAAATCATGCCTTCATAAGACAGAGTATTATTGAGAATAACTCAATTCACAGGGAGCTTCAGGCAGGCAGTACTAGATAGCCTGTCAGGGAAAACAGAATGATAATTACAGAAAAGAATTATATCCTCAGAAAAACAAAAATTAATCAAACTAAGTTTGTAAAGTATATCTTACAGACACATTGTCTGGAATCACGCTCTCACAAATACTGCTTCTGATTTTATGCCAATGCATTTAGCTAATTTAATGGTTTTGTCCTGTTACTTCTAAACTAGGTCTCCTCTCATGACGTCTTAGAATCTTCCTGGTTTCTTAAAGCATCTGAAGAAATTCAATCACAAAGGATGGGATTTATTTCCCAAAGATTAGACAAGGATGTAATGGCTTCTCTGTTGTGGAAAAATCAATCATATGACAATCACATTAAAAAAAAATGCGAGTGACTCAAATCAACTTGAGGTAATAATCAAATAAAAGTAAAGCTAATAAGCAAATGGCATTGAATAGCACTGAGATGAAGCTGAAACACAACCCCACATCAAAAAATTATTTTTTTAACTTTTAGAATAACTTTGGATACAAGGAAACAGAAAAGATAAGGTACAGGGAGTTCCTGGTATTCCATATTACTAAACCTTACACTGGTCACAATGAGTACTTGACACAGTATTAACAAAACCCTGTACTTTATTTGGAGTTCCTTAGTTTTTAACCTAATGTCCTTTTTCTGTTCCAAGATCCTATCAAGGATGTCCTACTGCATTTATTTGTCATGTGTACTTAGGTGCTTCTTAGATATGAGCTTCTCAGACTTTCCTTGTTTTGGATGGTCTTGATAGTCTGGGAAGTACTGCTCAGGAAGTGTGCAAAATGAGAAATGTCCTTCAGCTTTGGCTGGTCTGATGTTCTCTTTATGGTCTGACAAGGGCCATAGTCTCTATAGGACTGGAGAGGAGAACCAACATGTGCCTCTGCCATTTTCATCACATTATATAAAGGGTTCAGTTCAGTTCAGTCACTCAATCACGTCCGACTCTTTGTGACTCCATGAACCGCAGCACGCCAGGCCTCCCTATCCATCACCAAATCTTGGAATCCACCCAAACTCATGTCCATTGAGTCAGTGATGCCATCCAATCATCTCATCTTCTGTTGTCCCCTTCTCCTGCCCTCAGTCTTTCCCAGCATCAGGGTCCTTTCAAATGAGTCAGCTCTTCGCATCAGGTGGCCAAAGTATTGGAGTTTCAGCTTCAACATCAGTCCTTCCAATGAACACCTAGGACTGATCTCCTTTAGGATGGACTGGTTGGATCTCCTTGCAGTCCAAGGGACTCTCAAGAGTATTCTCAAACACGACAGTTTAAAAGCATCAGTTCTTCAGCGCTCAGCTTTCTTTATAGTCCAACTCTCACATCCATACATGACCACTGGAAAAACTATAGCCTTGACTAGACGGACCTTTGTTGACAAAGTAACGTCTCTGCTTCTTTTTTTTTTTTTTTGGTCTAAATGTTTTTATTTGAAACAAATAGTTGCACCAAGCAAGAGCTTACTTTCCCCACTCCAAATTAACAGAGCACAACAGGGGCAAACATCATTTGGCAGGACAGTTCCAATATGTGAACATCCTTCTTTCTACTTGCTGTGATTGGGGTCACTTTATTCATAAGCAGTCATTTTTAGACAAAATATTAACCCCAAAGTACTAATGTCACTTGAAAGAAAGTGGCCTTAATTTCACATGTGGGGCAGTATTTTCTATAAATGCCAAAAGGTGGGAGAAGCACAAACACAACCCATTAAAAAAAAAACTAATTTAAAGTAGAACTTTTCCACACACACNGATGAAGAGAAATGCATTGCTTGAGATTGAGAGCAGAGTTTCGGCAAGATCTTAATAGCTGAGATTTTTCACTCTCTCTCTTAATTGTTTAGAAATATCACACTTCACACAAAGCTGTTAGATGTTCCCTGTTACCAAAGATTAAAAGCCTCCAAAGCATCAATTTAGCACCCGTTTCTCTATACATACCAAATGAAGGAGCATCGATTTGAAAAACAGAGAAGTTGTAGTATCTCCAAACACAATTAACACCCAAGTATCTCTTGGCCAGGTCCTAAGGGAATGAAAGGGGAGAAAAAGTTAACTCATTAATATTTTGGCCAAGTGACTGATTTTGCCTCCATGAAACCCAATTCATTATCCTTAACCTTAGAGCTTCTAGTCTGAGGAGAATACATTTACTTACTGGCCTCTCCTCACAGATGTGTGCTAAATTTGTCTGTGACACTTCAATTCCAGTTTCTGCTGCTAAAACATAATACAGCAAAGCTTCGTGCCTAAAAATAGATGATTAATAATAAATTTCATATAGTGGCTCTTACTAATATTCACAGAGAGCTTTATATTCACACGTAAGAGGGCACAAAATAAGCAGCTTTTTTAAAAGCACAGAATCATGAGGTTTTTTTTTTTTTTTTTTTTAAATAAATACTGTTGTTAAAAATACTGCTTGCACTGATTTATTTTCTATCTTAAAAGGCTGAACTCACAGATAAGGTTGGGGAGCTGGTTGATACAACAGCGACCTCTACTGGCCGAATGACACGTGGAGTGCTGCCTGGGGAGCTGCCTATCGGCTTTGGGTCCTTGAAATCCTTCCACCCTCCATCTTCCACCCTCGCTTAGAGGAGATAAGTGGTATTAAGAAAAAGCTCTGTGCTTTTGAGTCCTGTTTTGTGAAGGGCTTTATGAGGCTTAGGACTCTGAAGAAGCTTAATTAAAGCGGAGCTTTTGTGGTACATTAGAAGTTTGGCAAAGGAGAAGTAGTTTACAAGGGGCTTGATACCAATGGTCAAAAACACATTAAAAAAAAAAGTATTCAGGACTACTGGTAGCTGAATAATTGCAAAACAATGAGACCACCTGTCATCTATTGAAAGATTGGCATCCGATTCATAATCTGGATAACGGCAAGGGCTTGGGAAAAATGGGCATTTTTCTCTAACCACTGCTAGTGGGAATCACTAGCAATTGATGCAATTGTTAAATGTGAGAACCTTACAATTGTACATACCACCTGGCCCAACAGTTCTGCCTCATGAAGGTTGATTCCAAGAACCATATGTAAAATAGACAGCCAACGGGAATTTGCTGTATGGCTCAGGAAACTCAAACAGGGGCTCTATCAACCTAGAGGGGTGGGATGGGGAGGGAGATGGGAGGGAGTTTCAAAAGGGAGGGGATATATGTATTAGGACTTCCCTGGTGGCTCAGATGGTAAAGCGTCTTGCTTACAATGTGGGAGACCTGGGTTCGATCCCTGGGTAGGGAAGATCCTCTGGAGAAGGAAATGGCAACCTGCGTCTTGCTTACAATGTGGGAGACCTGGGTTCGATCCCTGGGTAGGGAAGATCCTCTGGAGAAGGAAATGGTAACCCACTCCAGTACTCTTGCCTGGAAAATCCCATGGACAGAGGAGCATGGTGGGCTACAGTCCACGGGGTCGCAAAGAGTCAGACACGACTGAGAGACTTCACTTTCACTTTTCTGATTCATGTTGAGGTTTTACAGAAAACAACAAAATTCTGTAAAGCAATTGTGCTTCAGTAAAAATTAAATTAATTTTAAAAAATAGAAAAATAGTAAATTAAAAAAAATTCAGAAACATGCAAAGACTCTGTGACAAGAGCTCATGTCAGATCTGTGTATATCGACAATGACAACATCAAAAACCCCACAAATATCTGAAAACCAGTGACTAGTTCAATTAACCCATGGTGCAGGTGCAGCCACTTTCAGAGGAGGTCATTAGAGTGATGTTGAAGAAGAGCATTCAAAATCGTAGAAAGGTGTCTATGCCAAATTTTCCATTGGGTAAGAAAAGCAGGATAAAAACCAGTGCAATCTCATTTTTGCAAAACAAATATAAAACTGAATACACACATGGAGATACATATGCAGATGCATATATGCAGAGAAAAAACAACTTAAAATGATCCACCAAAATGCTAACAGTACTTATCTCTAGGCGCTGAGAGGGCAAGTGATTTTTTTTTTTTTACTTATCTGATTTCCTCCATTTTCTTTTGTGTTACCCATTTCATAAGTTAAAATTTTAACTATAAGTGGTTGTTTCTAAAGCTTATTTTTCATTTTCAGTGGCTGACATGAAGAACTCTTCGTTAATTTTAACTACATCTAAGAACTGGGCAGGGCGGGGGGCTGGAGGCAGTCATCTTTTCTTTTCTTTTGTTGGCCAGACCTCATGGCATGCAGGATCTTAGTTCCCCAACCTGGGATCCAACCTGCGCCTCCTGCAGAGGAAGTGCAAAGGGCTAATCGCTGGACCCCCCAGGAAAGTCCCAGAAGATCATCTTTTCTACGTGGCTAAAGCAGCTCCTGGCAGGCCTTCCATGGGGACAGAGAGAGATGACTGAGGGTCAAATTAGGACAGGCAGACCTTCAATCAGACATTCCAGGTCATGGCTGCTGAGTGTGCTGATTTCTGGCCTCCAAGATACCCAAGGCAGCTGACCAATTAGGCATGACTCATGCTCGAGAGAGATGGCTGGCTAAGCAGCCACGTAAGGAGTGTAGACAAGCCACGTACAAGCCCACAACTGCGACTGCAACAACACAGAAGGCCCCAGGCATTTTCTTACATAGCCTCCAAGAATCACGTTTGGTGACAAGAATCCTCAGAGTGGACCCTAGATGGAGGACCCTCGAGGAAGATTCAGCAGCAAATCCCATCCTGCAATAAAGTTCCATCCCAAAGGTCTTATAATATCAAACACTCAGGTTTGCATCAGTGCTTCAGTGTCCCCCAGGGACGGAAGAGGGAAGGAGATGGCGTAGGGTTGCCAGCCCAAGGTCAGATGTCACGTGGGCTCCCTCTACTGCCATCATGGAACAGGGCTCATATTACTGGCAATGTAAGAAAATGAGTTGTTCTTAGATAGTGGTTGGGCAGACTGTTAGAATTTGGGAGCAGGGGACACAAGTTGACATTTCCTGTAGAAACAAAGTCACTATGATAAATTTTATAAAGACAATACCTTGTCTCTAAAGTTACTTGGGTGATGGGAGAGGGAAGAGAGGAACACATTGTATAGGAAGACTTCCACTGACTGGGGCTTTCCAGGTGGCTCAGTGGTAAAGAATCCGCCTGCCAATGCAGGAGATGCAGGTTTGATCCCTGGGTCTGGAAGATCCCCTGGAGAAGGAAATGGCAACCCACTCCAGTATTCTTGCCTGAGAAATCCCATGAACAGAGGAGCCTGGTGGACTACAAACCATGGGGTTGCCAAAAGTCAGACATGACTTCAACTAAATGACAATAACAACCTTCCACTGGCCAATTATTGTGTCAGTAGAAGCCAGGAGGAAATTTCACAGAATTCTCAAGCATTTCCTTCGAGGAAGCACTGAAATTATCAAAAAGAAGTCTAAAAACTTTGACTTCCTGGAGATCCAATTGTTAAGACTCTGCGTTTCCACTGGAGGGGGGGCGCAGGTTCAGTCTCTGATCAGGGAAGATCCCACACGCCCAGGGGCAGACAGAGAGAAGAAGCACCGAACAGAAATCCACCTCTGTCTTCCATTTTACAGAAGTCATAGAATCCGAAACCACCATCATCCATATTCATATACTGAAGAGTGAACTCTAGGCAAGCGTCAGAACACTGACGACCAGATTCTCTCAACTTACGAAGACTTCAGAGACAGGACACCTCTGCCGAAACCCTATCTACATTCAGCCTCCCAGCACTTTGCTCTTACTTGTGTCTCAACTGAGATCGCCTGAAAGTATTAATTACAGATATTTCTATCCTTCTATTATTCACAGGATAAACATTTATTCAGTATTTTCTCTGTGTAGAGGGCCCAGAGACAAGCCGGAAATCTGTACTATCCTTCCGTGAACTTCCTTAAGGTTTAGGAAGCTGACCAGGGTGTCCAGCTTTATTTCCAGTGTGCTAAAGTGAACTAGTCGCCCAGGCAGTCATTCTGATGGGGATTGGGGTGGGGAGTGCAGGGAGAAGCGGGTTAAAGAGCGAGTGTAGGGGCATACTTGCTACCCTCCCACTTCAGACTTGGCACATCCATTTATAGAACTTTTATAATGATACATCTTGATAATTAATCCTTTGACTGCTTGCTGTGAACTGTGAATTTGAGTTTCTCTGAGCAGTTTCTCAATCGAATTATTTTCTCTGGATCCTTTTCTNCTGATGGGGATTGGGGTGGGGAGTGCAGGGAGAAGCGGGTTAAAGAGCGAGTGTAGGGGCATACTTGCTACCCTCCCACTGCAGACTTGGCACATCCATTTATAGAACTTTTATAATGATACATCTTGATAATTAATCCTTTGGCTGCTTGCTGTGAACTGTGAATTTGAGTTTCTCTGAGCAGTTTCTCAATCAAATTATTTTCTNCTACCCTCCCACTGCAGACTTGGCACATCCATTTATAGAACTTTTATAATGATACATCTTGATAATTAATCCTTTGGCTGCTTGCTGTGAACTGTGAATTTGAGTTTCTCTGAGCAGTTTCTCAATCGAATTATTTTCTCTGGATCCTTTTCTGCCAATACCTGAGGCAGTCCAAACTGGAAGTTTCATATATATATATATATATATATATGGAAAAAAAATCTTGGGGTCTCAGTGGAATTTAAAACCCTGCTCCAAGGCAAAAAGACACATCTCTTTAAACAGGAATCTTGCATGCCTGCTTGTCTTGCCTCAAGCTTACTAGAATCTGGCTAACCTCCTGGGTTAAGTGTTTGGGGGGTATAGTTAAGACAAAGGACAATAAAACACACAGCTCACAGATAAAACACACAGCAGGGTATGCGAGAAAGAAATGAAACACGACAGGTGACCTCTCCTTAGCTGACTTCTCCTGGTGTCCAAGGATGGCCTCGGGCATGACAGCATTATCTTCCGTATTTTGCCTAAGCAGCAAAATGCCCTTTTCTCAGTCATGCTCCTCTTTTAAACTATCCCATATAAATCTCAGAACAACACAGAAAAGCACAAGCTCATCAAACTGACACATGGGATTTGAAAATAATGCCCAGAATAAATGCACTCACAAAAAATGAAAAAAGAGGTGAACTTGGGACATTGATGGATGATTTAGTTCTATTACAGCAAAATAGATGGGACTCCAAAAAATGCTATGTTGTGGTGTGAGGAGGCCAACGGTCATACATTTCCTATTTAACCTCTGAGGCATTTGGAAGCTCAGAGAGAAGGAAAAGAGAAAAGCTCTTTGTCTCAAATGTACTTTGACAAAGATACTCCCACTGTAATGGGTACTAGGTGTTTCTTCCTGTTAGCAGGGGAAGGTCTCATGTCCGGATGAAGACGTATCTTTAATAATACTTAGCATCAGCATCAGAATTGGCAAGGCTATGAAGAAACAGAAATTTATATGGGGTTGACAGAAGTGTAAATGGGTAAAATACTTTGGAAAACAGTTGACGTTGTCTTGTAAAGTTGAACACATGGCAAGCCTGTGACCCTATTCCGAAGCGTGTATTTTTAGAGAAAGTCTTCCTACGTGTACTAGGATATACATCAAAAACGTGCATGGCTACACTGTTCTTAAGGGAAAGAACCCAAATATGTGTTAATATGAGAACTGGTAAGTAAGCTGCAGCGTATGACAGCAGTGAAAATGAATGACCTACATGTATCCAAAGATATGCATCCCAGAAACATCAGGTTAAATAAGCATGATGTTTATTTATGAAGAATTACATATGATATGACTCTAATGATATGAAGCTCAGAAGCAAGCCAAATCTGTTGCTCAGGATTATATTCATATATAGCAAAACTATAAAGCAAGCAATGGGCAGAAGGACAAAAGACTCACAAAATGGTTAGTTCTGGATCCTGAGGGCTGGGGTGGGTTTCATCTGGGAAGAACACGCAGGGGGTTTCAATGGTCTATTTTCTTAAACAGGGTGGTAGGGTTACAAGTGTTCATTTTATTGCTATGCTTTGGAACCTGGGCTTCCCTTGCGGCTCAGCTAGTAAAGAATCTGCCTGCAATGTGGGAGACGTAGGTCAGATCCTTGGGTTGGGAAGATCCCCTGGAAAAGGAAAAGGCTAACTACCTTAGTGTTCTGGCCTGGAGAATTCCGAGAACCACATAGACCATGGGGTAGCAAAGAGTCAGACACGACTGCATACATACTACATGTTATTAGTATGCAACAATTATTGATTCATAAAAGAAGTGGAAACAACTTACCTGGCTCAGGCCACAGCTCCAGCTCAAAAGCTCAGCTCCTTTAACCTGGATTCTGAACTAACTCCCCCCATTCAGGTTCTCCCTTCTCTTCCCCATAATTTGCAGCTGTTTGGTTAAGCATCTCAGAACCCACCTGTCTCATGTCACTACCCTCTCCTCAAACCATTATTGGCTCCTCACTACTTGATAAACTAAATAAAAACTATATAACTGCTATTCAAAATCCCATAACACAGCACCTCTTTGGTCTTGTCATAGACCACTTCCTTTTACGAATTTTACCCTCAAGGCAAGCTGGGTGGCTTAAAAATTTCTAGACACACCCAGAATTTTTCTGTTTCTTTGCTTTCTGTGATCCTGTTCATTACTGTGAAAGTGTTAGTCACTCAGCCATGTCCAACTCTTTGAGAGCCCAAGGACTGTAATCCACCAGGCTCCTCTGTCCACAGAAATCTCCAGGCAAGAATACTGGAGTGGGTTGCCATTCCCCTCTCCAGGGGATCTTCCCGACCCAGGAATCGAATCCAGGTCTCCTGCATTGCAGGCAGATTCTTTACCATCTGAGCCACCAGGGAAGCCCATAGAAGTACTATGACTAGGTGGAAATTCCACCCATCCCTCGAGGCCATATAGTGTTACCTCCTCTATAAAGGCTGAACTAAGTGCTCCAACCAGGCTGCATCTTCTTCCTCTGAATCCCCGATGCTCTTCATATACCGCTTATGGCTCTTTAGTGATGGTTGTTCTATTTGCCTAAAATTATTCGCTCAGTAGTTTCTGAGTACTTCCTAGAAGCCATTAGATGCTGGGCACTGGGATACATATCACAGGGCAATCAACAAGCAAAGAGTCATCATGACCCATGCAAGGACAGAGGGACTAAGGGGTTAGGCAGGACTTCTGGGCAAAGGGAACAGCAAGAGCAAAGCCCCGGAGGTCAGAGAGAATACGGGCCCCCTGAGAAACTGCAGGCAGTTCAGCAACAGGAAGAGATGAGGCAGCGGACTGCCCCCAGTCTTACCTGTGACATCCCTTGCATTTAACTGTACTCAGGAAAACTGCTGAACTGAACCCAAACTCACCAACCGTGGAGAGCACACTTAATCCACCGCCCCCCCCACCCCCAAATCAATCATGTAATGCAGCTGAATATTCTAAGAAGGAAAGCAGGCCACTACAGCTTAATCCCTCTTGACCTTCACAGAAAATTTTTAAATGTGCTCCCTGAAGTGCTTTGTGATGTTAAATTCAAAAGTCGGCAAGAAAGCTAAGCTATTAGCAGATACTCTCTTTATGGGAAAAAGTGTGAGACATCTTTGGGGGGTGTGTGTGTGTGTGTGTGTGTGTGTGTGTGTGTGTGTGCTGGGGGTGTTTACATATGTGCTCTTTCTTTGGGAAAACCCCACATAGAAACGTTTTGATGTTTGAATGCTTATTTTCCCCTAAGAAATTGTCAGGAGCAAAGGATGGGAAATGTGGAGGGTGAGAAGCAGAAATGAGCTAAGGTCAAACTGGGAAGTTTTATAAATGGAAGTTTACTTGGGAAACAAGATAAACAGCACACAAATAGTAAGGTATATCAATTGGGAAAAGAACCGTTTCGTTAAAAAATTCCTTTCTCATTATACAAAGTGAGGCCACAGATGATAAACTTTTACAAGATGATACTAATACAGTTTTATTAAGTGTTTTTTTCCATGTGGCCCATTTCCCCTGCATTTTCTAATTTGAGATTCTCATTCTCTGAGATGCTATCTGTGGATTACCTGGGCATCCATGAACCAAAGAAGGAAATGACCTTCTTTGGGACTTACATTTTAATTTTTAATTAAAGTTCGTATCAGAGCACAATCAATGATAGGGCTGCTCTAAAGTCTTTGAGATGGTGGGCCAACGGGATGTGTGCTGATTTGCATTTGCCTTTTATTTATTACAGAAATATCCAGGTCATTTAGGCAATAAACAAGCACACAAAATGTAGCACAAAGAAAAGTAAGATGGACCCCAAGGCCTGAAAACAGAGAACAGAGAGACGGACTCAGGTAGATCTTGGAAAGGAGTGCCCTTATATTTGTCAAATCAAGTAACTGGAAATGGGGCATTTACTGGTCCTCATGTATGGGGTTTCACCCCATTTCATACAGGGTGAGATATGCTCACTCCATCAGAAGATACTTAGAGAGGGGGAGTCTCTTTGGCTGTGATACTTGAGGTCTGCTGAGTGACTTCCAGCAATCCTAGGAAAGAGGTAGCCTAAGCCCTAAAACACACTGCTTTCTCTCCTTCCCACGAACAAGATAGAAACCCTGGACTTTCTGTGATGTGCCAGTGAGAGGCAGAGGATTGGCAGGGATTCCCCCATGCTGTCTCCAGACTCTGAAGCCAAGTAGAACAAGCCGAAGGGAAGAAAAGTCAACGCATTCATGTGTTTCTCAACTTGATGAATGTGGACGCTCCCCCTAGAGAACTAATTTTTGCGTATAATTAAACATGGAAATGCTATGTTTTCTAATCAACAGCCAATCAGTCGGTGATACTCTGAATATCATTACCAGGAGGCTGTGATTTCCCTGCAAATTGCTTTTTCAGTTACATTTTAAGATTCCATTTCCTAAGAATACACTGACAGATTGAAAGGTAAGGACTGAGAAAGTTCAGTCGAACTTACCACGAGCCCTCCAGGTAGGCATTGAGGCCTTTGCGAATGACATGGCCCAAATAGCCATTTTTCTCAGCTATGTGCTTTGCCCACCTATAAAGGAAACAGAGGAGAAAATATCCAAACTGCGGCAAATTAATTTCTTTTTACTTCATGTGGTTTCAATAAATCTCACTTGGGAAATATTTTGCTTGTTAGAATTTTTATGGAGCCACAAGTTGGACCTGAATGTTAAGAAGGCAAAGAGAGATATACTTTGGGAGCGCTTGAGTTCAGTGCCCTTTATAATGAATGTTTAAGAGTTGTCATTTTTTGAAACAAAGATGTGAAAAGTGCTTAATGAAAAGAGTCAACCAATATGGAAAAAGACAGCGTGAATCAAGAATTCTAACAAGTCAATAGCAGGAAGACAGCTCTCCCTGAACAAAGAGATGTTGCTAAGAAGATTAAATGAACAGAGTACCTGATAGGTGTAGACATACTGAGAGGAGATTTAGACAACACAAGGAGAATGTGAACATCGAGTACACAGGAAATGATAAGTACACAGAGAGCTAAGCAAATAAATAATAATTAGTAGTAGTATTCCTTAGAAAACAAAAAGTTATGCAAGAAAGAGCAGTCATAGCACACTACACGGTCAGCTATGAGTAGCATTAAATGGTAAAAATATTAGGTTGGCCAAAAGAACATTTTGGCCAACCCAATAATATGAACCCTGATACCAATCCAAACAAAATGATGATGTACTCATGGGGAAGATGGGAGAAAGTAGGAAGTGTGAACATATAGGGCAGGCAGAAGCAGCAGAATGAAAGAACTATTTATATATTTGTCTTTTCCCAGTGACACATCATTAGACAAAGTCTGTAGTGAGTACAATAAAAAATAGTGATTTAAGCATGTTATTTAGACATAGAGGCAAATAAAAAGAGAAATAATTATTAATAAAACATGCTGCTGCTGCCAAGTTGCTTCAGTCGTGTCTGACTCTGTGCGACCCCATAGATGGCAGCCCACCAGGCTCCCCCATCCCTGGGACTCCCCAGGTGAGAACACTGGAGTGGGTTGCCATTTCCTTCTCCAATGCAGGAAAGTGAAAAGTGAAAGGGAAGCCGCTCAGTCGTGTCCGACTCTTCGCGACCCCATGGACTGCAGCCCACCAGGCTCCTCCGTCCATGGGATTCTCCAGGCAAGAGTGCATGAAAAGTGATTTATTCCAGGCAGCAGGAAATAGTATGTAGGTAGGTGACAGAGACTTCCTATTTTTCTTGTCAAATCTTTACTTTTTAAATGTTTGCCTCCTCAAATAATTTGGCTCTTTTTGTGCACATGTAACTGATAACAAATACATTTTAAAAATGAAAACAAAAAAAGAATAAAAGAAAAAAGAACTCTATTTTCTCAGAAGTGGTGAACATAGTATATGGCTTTCCCTTCACAAGAAGCATCTGATAGGTTCTTACACAACAGCCTTCTCGGGATCTCGTGGGAAAGTCTCCAGGTTGCCTGTGATATAGTACAGAGAACACCACAAAGTTCCTTCTATGTGTCCACCTTGAGCAGCCTTATGGAAATATTCACCGGCTAAGGTCTGGAAAGAGATGGGCAAATGTCGGTATCATTAGTGAGACGTCCTCCTGGGCAGGTTTCATCAGAGCTAAGGTCGTGAGGTATGTAACACGTGATTTCATCATAAGCTTATAACATCTGATATCTTTAAGAAACCAAGTCAAGTTCCAGGAAGACAGTCAATCACAGAAGCTTCTTGACATGATAATCTTGACTGCAGCTATTCTGTTAAGTTTACCCAATAAATAACATTATGAATGTCATTATCATCAGGTATCCTCACATAAACCCCCTGCCAGACAGAAGATCGCAGCAGAAATCACACCTGGTGAAACTTCAGGCATTTGCTTTCCTAACCTCACTTAATACCTTTTTTCAAACTCAGATGCAAAAACTGCAGTTCCAGTAGGAAGGTGAAAATTAGAATATGACAATTAAAAAATCCATTCTAGCAGATGTGTGGGAGGGCTAACAGACATTTGCAATGCATAAAAATACACAACCTCCTAGGTAGTCAAAGAGAGGTAGAGGGAAAAGAGAAAACAAATGCTTAAATGGGCAGACGCACCACTGATTATCATTATTTTTTCCCAGGCAGTTAACTGCCATTTTTAAGCAAGGGCTTTGGAGTCGGTGATGCCATGAGATGGTTGGATGGCATCACCAACTCAATGGAATGAGTTTGAGCAAGTTCCAGGAGTTGGGGACGGACAGGGAAGCCTGGTGTGTTGCAGTCCATGGGGTCGCAAAGAGTCGGACATGACTGAGCAACTGAACTGAACTTGGAGTCAGACAGGCCTGGGTTCAAATCCCAGCTCTGCTCCTTATTAGCTGTGTGACTGTGAGCATGTCAGTTTAACTCTCCAACTAAGAGAATACTCAGTTTCTACAAATGAAACATGTGGCTTCTGATAGTAGCTACCATGAAAGTTTGTCATGAGGATTAAATAAGATAATGATATTTGAGGCTTTACAAGGAATAACAATTCGAGGCTTTACCAAAAATAATCCTCTCATTTATCACCCCCAAATCTGCCGCTACAGCTTGCCCATCTGTCTGAATACTACCTTTCTTCCCATCTCAATAAATGCCAAACCCTCTGGAGTCAGCCTGACTCCTCTCCCTGCTTCACGCTTCACATCCAATCACCATCAAATTCTGCCCTCTTGACCTTCAAAACAGATCCAGAATCTAGTCACATCTCAGCCCTCTTTCTGATATTGCCCATCCATTCTCATTTGGATTCAATGCATTAATCCCCTGCTTCTTCTTTTCTAAACTTTAATGTTGTATTGGAGGATAGCCGATTAACTATGTTGTAATAGTTTCAGGTGGATGGCAAAGGGATTCAGACACGCATATGCATGTATCCAGTCTCCTCCCAACTCCCCTCCCATCCGGGCTGCCACATAACAACATGCAGTACAGAGTTCCGTGTGTTCTACAGTAGGTCCTTGTTGCATCAACCCCCGCTCTTGCTCGTCTCTTCCTCAAGCCCATCTTCATCAGGACCCAGGAGGAGCCTTTTCAAATACAGCATATCCCAGCCCTGTTCAGAGCTGTCCCATCTTGCTCAGGGAAGCTGCCTGGGCACCTGCTTGCTTGACCTTATCCCTCCTGCCACCTTTCTTGCTCTCAGCTCCTGCCAGTTGCATCTCCCTGCTGCTCTTCTGCTGATCCCACTTTCTGGAATGTTCTTCCCTCTTTCTGGAATGTTCTCCCAGATATCCACAAGACTTCTTTAGAAGTCTGTACAAGGTCACATTATCAGAGAGACCTTCTCTGATCTCACTTATAAAATTGCATCCCCTAGTCTCTACCTTCTGGGTCCTCCTAATCTGGCTTTATTTCTCCCCATATCACTTCCCTTCATTTTCCCTCATGCTCTATCTTTGCTTATCATCTTTCTGTCCCACTGGAATATAAGCTTCTAAGCTTCCCCAAAGCAGAGACTGTCTGCTGCTGTAACCACCACTGCCCAGAAGAGTGCCTGGCAGAGGGTGGGTGTTCAGTTAATTTGTTGACTGTAATGGTGCTCAGATTGTTATTACCACCATTAACATCATTATCAATAACGAGGGGCTTCCATTTCACACAGGAACCAGGTCCTGACTCTACTTCAGTGTCTGACATCTGAGTAAGTTATGAAACCTTTCAGAGCCTTGGTCGCTTATTCTGTTCAATGGAGGTAGTAACATTTGTATCCCAAGAGTGTAGTTAGGATGACATGGGATGGCACACAGAAAATATCCATGAGTGTATGGTCCAGAGGAAGTGTTCAGCAAACACTATTGCTATTTACACTATTATTATTCAATCTGATCTCATACCTGGCAATCCTTTTTGGATACATTGCACTTTGCTTCCAGTAAGATCAGTGATCAATCTCTGCACCATCTCCCTTATTCTTGTCTTGCATCATCTCCCTCTCCTCTCCCCAGCGCAAGCCTCCTCCTCCATGAAGCCTTCCTGACTGCTTTGGTTTTCCTTATTTCCCCTTTCCAGAACTGCTTGGGTCACAGCGATTAGAACGCACTTGGCATTTAGCTAATGCCAGTTTTTGCTCTTCACTCTCTTGTCTTCTTAACTGGGCCCTTGAGTTCCTTGAGCTCTTGATCTTTACATTGGGTGGTGTCTGTACTGGGCTGGGCGCATAGTATACTTGCTTCCTGACCAAGTGTCTGACCAGCTGCACAGCTGGTCACAAGACTTACCTGATTCCTTCCAGGAACTCCTGGGAAAATGCCATCCAAGTACAGGACTCCAAGGTTGTATGAGGCATCTGGATTCCCCATTTCTTCCGCTTTTAACCAGTACTTAGCCGCTTTGGCATAATTTTTCTTGAATTTATGGTAATACCATCCCAGGCCGTTGACTGCCTGATGCAACCCCTGGATTTTAGAACAACAAGAAAGAAATGACTTTTTTTTTTTAATGAAAAATTCTCTAAAGAGAATCAGTTGTTGTGAAAGTATTCTGCCAGAGTCTGAGAAAAATCTTTCCTATCTCTTTTGGGGCCAGATGGCACTAAAGAAATGCTAAATTCGAGAAAACATGAGGCCACCTCAAAGTCTTCCCAGGAGGACTTCACCAGCCTGCTGCTGGGATTTCTGCCTTCCACCTCAGCAATGATGCTGGCCTTGAATCATCACTCAGCCCCCATGAACTGTTTCACAATGCCCTTGTCTATAGCAGGCCTTGTGTTGCCCTGAGTATCAGTAATGCCTTTGAAATTCACAAGCACTCAACTGAGACAGGAGGCCGGAACCTGGCCTGGCTGGGCTGATTTCTAGGTGACCTGCCAGCTGTCTGCTGATTACTCTGCACTGGACACCAACAAATCACCTGAGGGAAGAAGCCGCAATGGTCTACTCGTAAAGCTCAGGGGCTAGAGCTCTGCTTAGCAGACAGGCAGGTGGCTGGGCCTGAGGCAGAGAGGAGGGGACGGAGAAGGGAGGGTGGCTTCAGGACTGTGTCTAAACCTGGGATTGTACCACAGAAGGGCTGGTTCTTGTGAGTCTAGTCTCAAGTCTCCTTGTTCTTGCTGATTCATGCTCTCAGGGGCCCACTTCTGCCCTCTCTAGGTGCTCCCACCTGCTTCTATACAATAGCTTCCAGCCTGGCTGTTGAAGGCTTAGGAACCCTGCCGGGGTATAAGTGTGCAAACCTGGACATTCGGGTCTCCTGTTCCTGCTTTCCTGCCAGATCAACAAGACCGTGGGCAAGCAAGTGAAAAAAGGATTAGAGAGGCAAACGGTAAGTGCCCTTGTATCTGTGAGACAGGTTAAGAGTCCAAGTGTGGAACAAAATCTCCTTCCCCTCTCCTTTGAGAAGTGAAGAACAGATGTCCCTCAACTATGGATGCCAAGATCCCAGCCTGCAGCCTTTTCATCTGCGAGGGCTCCCGAAACCCTTTTAGTTTTTACACTGGACTCCAGGTGCCAGGAAGACCAGGGGAAAGAAACTGACAAAGCCCATTGGAATGGATACTCTATGAGGGCAAGGATCTTTATTTTGTATTCCAAGCACCTGTGTTAGTACTTGCATACAGTAAGTGCTCAATAAATACTTGAGAAATGAATGAGAGCCATCTCTTGAATGCTGAAGACACACAAAACAGAATCCAATCTTACACTGAGGGTAGTGCTCAGATTCACAGGCCCTCAAGATAGCTGACACTTGGCACAGTACCAGTGCTGTGGATCAGTCATAGAAATATTCTTCCTGAGCCTCGGGTGGTACCAGATGCAAGGCACCCTCCTGAGAAGTTGCAGGATGAATATATTTCCGTGAAGTGACAGACCACGCCATATTATGAAGTGGCAAGAATCAGCTTTGGAATAAGCCTATGGGATCTACATCAAAATATTTTCTGTTCTGCTCACCTCCATATGCCTAGGTTTATTCAAAGGTACCTATCATCACTCAAAACATTAGCAGAACTTTCTTTAGAAATTGTACTGGGACCTAGGTCAGGAGCCCCACAAGAAATCGTGTTTTATTTCTTCATGCTCACACCTTATTCCGGACATTGCCAGCTATATCTGCAGAGTTACCTTCAAGTGACTTTTAGCTAATTCCAGACATCAAACTCTGCTTCACCACGGTGCCTGACAAAGAGGAAGGGCTTAATAACTCCCTGCCAAATGAATAAGTGAGAATCATGTAACACTCTTAAGAATGGGAGTACTCCAGGCTATAAAACTGCATTTCCTCTAATATTCATCTCAGCACTGCTAAAAGCACGCTCAGAATAAAGCACCTTAGACGACAATTCACCACTAGCATGCTAAAGAGATGCAAATTTCACACCTGCCAGGAAGCCCCATTTTAGGGTGCTCTAGAACTATGCCCTCAATGACCAACATTAAGCAGCGTTTCTATTTCTGCACTATAGTCTGTGTCAGGGTTGGGAGCTGGCGTGTGTTTCAGCCCACTGTCTCCTGGGTGATGTGCCCTCTTGAGACCACACAGGTGGAGAAAAAGCCTCTTGACTCTCTGACTACATGCTCCAACTTCCTAGCCTACAGGAAAAATAGATACTCTAAGCTTCCTAAGAAAAGCGAGCAAGGAAGGAAAATCGGCATGGTTACTTGAGGAATCTTTGTAGTTAGGGCGAATATTAGCAGCCTTGGGATGAAGGTACATTCAAGAGCCTGAAGGGCTCTAAAGGACTCTGTCTAGGTTGTAGAGTTACAGTGGTTTCTACCAATGCATATATTTACAAATATGTATGCATGCACATGTGAGTGTGCACATGCATGTGTATGCATGGGGGTGTGTTTGCACATAGGGATATGTTGTACATCCCTGCTTGTGTGTGTGGGGGTCCCCTCACAAGCACTATTACAACCTCCATTCTGTACTGCAATACTGAAACTAGTTGGCTTGAAGGTTACTTTGAAGAGTAAATAGTGACAAAAAGAAAATAATTTCTAAACCCAGCAATAAACTTGATAAGCAGTCCTTTTATTAAAGCACAGAGAAGGAAATGAGCACTGGACATGACAAGGTTAATCCAGAGGATTCAAGATTCAGAGGAATCAGGCTTTTGGTTTTCCTAATTCATTGGCATTTATATCCATTCAGTTTCAAGGAGCCCCTGCTGCTGCTTGTTATTAGGGCAGCCCTTGATTATAATTTTAGCCTTCAAACAAAATGGGTCTGAATTCTATTGACTGGAAAGTGAGTTCGCCTTTTGAAGTTTGTCATCCCCGTTGTGCAGGTTTCTGTGTATGTGTTGCAGCTCAGAAACGACTAATCGCTGCAATGCTAGTGACCCCTCCCTCCCCACTGCATTTCTACCTTCCTCGGAAAGCTGGTCATTCGCTCTCCTAGACTTGTAAACGCATGGGTGGGTGTGTGTAGGCAAAGGCTTCCCTCTGACAATATGCACAAGTGTTACCTTGGAAGCTGCTTTCTTCATCAGCTCTAAGGCAAGCCGTCTGTTCTTTTTCACTCCTTGACCCTAAACAACAATAAACAGCAACAATCACACAAAAAAAATAATAAACACAGAATGCACACAAAACCATCACACCGACCCGCCAGTGTTCAACAGAAGATCCAACAGAAGCTCAGGCCCTCCCAAAGAAAAATCTAATCTCGAAGGTTTCCATATGCAGAGCTATTACATCATCATCCTCATTTTGGGAATATTTGTAGAGCAGTGACAACAAACCTCCCCCTTCCTGTTTAGCATCATACAAAATCCCCCATTTGATCGTCAGGTGAATCACACTCTCGTCAATAATCCTCTGGTGCAGTTGGGAGAAGCCAGGAATAAGGTTAAATGAGTCTGGCCATTCTGGTTGTGTTTTTCTGGGGATTACCTAATGTGTGAGTCAGATAAAGCACTTGATCTGTGTTGGACAGTCAAGACTTATCAGGCTGGGACAACTCAGTTATCCCAGTTCCATGTGGGAGTCCCCATGGTGGACCTCTGTGGCTTCAGAAACAGCTGGAAGGTCAGTGGTAAAAGACATAGGATCCCTTAGAATCAGTTCCTTCAGACACTGACAACTGACAAGCTTCCTCCAGCAAAATCAAGTTTTTCCAGCAGATGCGGTTTGTGGATCCCGAGAGAAACGGCTTTGGGGTCCTTGTCATAAGAGCAGAACCTCATGGGACTACTCTAGGGTGTCCGAGGGACAACGTGGGAAAATGGTGGGTCCAAGGGCGGGACAGGAGGAGTTGCTGAGGGCTCTCTTGACATGGCTCTGACCATGAAGAGGGCGGGTGAGAAGAGCTGAATGAAAACCCTGATGCTTCCAAGCTCACTTAAAGCCTGTCTTTGAGCCCTACATCACATGTGATATAATGTCAGAGGGCTTTGCAATGACTACAACTATTAACTCTATTTAAATACTCAGCTCTAGTAATGAAGACAGCACTAGCAAACATTCCTACGTTAACTACCCTGGGCGAGGAGCTCTCCTGCCTTATCTAATCCTCCCGACCCTAGCCATGGTGCTGCTATCATTCTCATCTGAGAAACCAACCCAGAAGCACACAGGGAATGAGGAACAGAGGCAGGATTTGAACCCAGGCTCCAGAGTTCAGGTTTATAACTGCCATGCTGTATTTTCTCCTGAATATTGTCATTTCCATGCTGAGAAAGTAAAATGATTCACAATCTCCTTACAGAATACAGAAACAACATGCTGCAGAATCTGTCCTTAGAGTTCCGGACCCAAAGTGAAACGGTGGATCCAATAAAGGTTAAATTACATACACTGAGTTTCTACTTGACTTTAACTTACCTATATAATAAAAACCGATGAGCTGAAGCAGGATGCAAGATGAAACTATTTTTCAGAAGTGGACCATTACTTCGTTTAATTAGAGGAAGAGGAAAGAGAAAAGGACATGAAGGCTATTTGGAGTAACTAGACGGGGCAATGAGACAACCTTTTTGTACTTTGCAGAAAGGATCAGAACCATCAGGATGACAGAATGTTAGAACCTGGATGCATTCAAAGTTTATCTTCTCCAGCTTCTTTGTTTGGAAGGAATAAAACTAGGGCCCACAGGGGCTGACTAACCCAAAGCCTCTTAGTTAGATCTGCAAAGAGAACTCAAGATACTCTCATTTCTAGATCAGGGATTTCCCAGTGTAATTATATAATCAGAAGTGGGATGATTTCTTGCACAAAGACTATATACTCTGCACAAGTCTGAGTAGCACTGGAAGCTGTTAAAAGAAACATACAAAGTGATGCATAGCAAACACTCAGTGACTATCCACTGGACGAATTCATGAACGGTAGCTGCAGTAAAAGTCCAAGCTCCACGCTCAGGTGTATGTAAAATGGGATTGACTCAATAGTATTGGAAAAACCACAACCATCATTGTGACACCATTTTTGAATACAATAAGCCAAATATCCACACAAAACAATAAGCCGAGTACACACTGCCCTTCTTCCTGTTTGGAAACTTCATTTTTTGTATGGGTTTTTTTTTTTTTTTTTTTTTACACTGAAAACACTTAAAGACACCTTTGGCCAGAGGCAAAAATCTTTCTCAAGATGTTGATAATGGGTTTTCTTCCTCCCACTCAGAGATAACTTAGAATGTAGGAAAACCAAAAAAACTTTCAGTTTTCAGAAATCAGACCCTGAAGAAACATTTTGTCACCTCCCATGTCATATATTTATATCTCTGGCTCTCCCTCTAGATTTCAAGCTCCCTGGTAGGCAGAAATAATGCCTGAGTCATGCCTTTATCTTCTCTGCACTCTGGGCAATGACCAGCCCCAACTCCGGTGGACCAGTGCCTCTCCTCGGCACCTGTCTCAGTCCTGTCTTCCCCACGAGTGTCTGAGGCCCCAGAGGTCAGAAACATGGCTCATGCATCCATACACCCCTCCATCTAGTGCAGAGCCTGGCGTTTTGTCAGCCCTGAATGAGTGTGTATTACATAAATACACAAATACATTGGCATATGGCTAAGAGTCAAACCACTTCTATGTTGATTTAACAACTACAAAGAAAAAGTCTGGGCTCTAAACTTAGAAACCATAACAACCAATAGGTTTTAAGACTTGGAGGGCTAGAGATGTAGCAAGAGTCATGGTTGTTAATCAGTCAGCGACCACAACTGTGGTTCTGGAGATGAGCCCGGCCATGTGCATCCAAGTCCTTGTTTGACAGCCCACTTGCTATCTGTGGGCAGCTGCCTCCTTTGGGCCTGGAGATAGCCACCAAGGTTTTCCTTAGTAGAGCTAACAGCTTTCTATTTTTCCAAGGAGGATGAATTGATGTCTCTGTGTTCAGGGGGGAAGAGCACAGACTTTGAAGCCAGACTGCCTGGATCCCAATCCCAGGTCTCAAATGTACCAACTGTACAATCTTGTACGTGTGTGCTATGTTGCTTCAGTAGTGTCCAACTCTTTGCAACCCCATGGACTGTAGCCTGCCAGGCTCCTCTGGCTATGGGGCTCCTTAGGCAAGAATACTGGAGTGGGTTCCCAGGCCCTTCTCCAGGAGATCTTCCCAATCCAGGGATTGAAACCATGTCTCTTAAGGCTCCTGGATTAGCAGTTCTTTACCACTAGCACCATCTGGGAAACCCTTGGGTAAGTTACAAATCCTTTCTTAGCTTCTCTTACCACACACATAAACAGAGATCATCACATACCATGGTAGCTACCTTTGCAAGGTTGTCTTGACTCAATGTACATCAGGTAATAAGCATTGTATCAATCGAAGTAAACAATTGTTACTCCATAAAGCATTTTGCAGTTCTTGGAGTCCCTTCTTCAGGTTCTTTCACTCAACCTGTGGTCATTACCAGTGTCCCATAAGGTCTGTCTAGTCAAGGCTATGGTTTTTCTAGTAGTCATGTATGGATGTGAGAGTTGGACTGTGAAGAAGGCTGAGCGCCGAAGAATTGATGCTTTTGAACTGTGGTGTTGGAGAAGACACTTGAGAGTCCCTTGGACTGCAAGGAGATACAACCAGTCCATCCTAAAGGAGATCAACCCTGGGATTTCTTTGGAAGGAATGATGCTAAAGCTGAAACTCCAGTACTTTGGCCACCTCATGCGAAGAGTTGACTCATTGGAAAAGACTCTGATGCTGGGAGGGATTGGGGGCAGGAGGAGAAGGGGACGACAGAGGATGAGATGGCTGGATGGCATCACTGACTCAATGGACGTGAGTCTGAGTGAACTCCAGGAGTTGGTGATGGACAGGGAGGCCTGGCGTGCTGTGATTCATGGGGTCACAAAGTCGGACACAACTGAGTGACTGAACTGAACTGATGAGGTCAGATAAGTCCAAGGATGCAGCTGCTGGTTTCAGAGGAGGGATTTGAATTCCATCTTCTGTCTCCTGGACTAATGGTCTTCTCACCCATTCCCCTGCTCTCCTGTTGGCTTAAAACCAAGATCTTTGTTTTAATCAGAGAGACTGTTGGGATCCAGCCAAACACGCACTTCATCTCAGCTGTAATTCAACAATAGCTCTGCCTGATAAGAGAACTTGCAGCACCTTTGGGGGCTTCTAGCAATGTACCAATCTGTAAAATATGGGGTGTCTCCTCCAGAATGCCACAGTGCTTGCAAAAGCAAAGAGAATCCAGGTGCCAAACCTAAGACTAATGATTAAAAACAAGACCAAGGAACTGTTTCTGACTCTGCCTTTTCAAATACCCCTTTCCATCCAGCCTGATAGAAGCAGAGTCCGAGGTTCTTGGGTTACAGGCTCCCTGTAACCCTACATCAAACTGCTCAGGAAACCTGATAGGAATTTTGCAACCTCAGCACAAATTGAGTGATTCTTACCTTGAATAACACAATGGCGTAGTCGTATATTAATGCAGGGTCCTCAGTCTCCAGGGCACCCTTGGCATACCACTCGATAGCCGCTTCCGGGTTCTTGGCCACGCCTTGCTGGCCCCAGAACAGCATCTGGGCCAACCGTTGCTTTAAGACAGTAGCAATTTAAAACAATGACTTTCCTGTGAAATGCTTAACATATATGTGTGTGTGCACGCGAGCGCTTAGTGGCTCAACTGTGTCCAACTCTTCGTGATCCTATGGACTGTAGTCTACCAAGCTCCTCTGCCCAGGGGATTCTCCAGGCAAAAATACTGGAGTGGGTTGTCATGCCCTCCTCCAGGAGATCTTCCTGACCCAGGGATTGAACCTATGTCTCCTGCATCACAGGAGGATTCTTGACCCACTGAGCCACCTGGGAAGCCCTAATACGTAACATACGAGATTTTTAAAGAGGTAAGGCAAACCTAGTTTAAAATGTTTTTATATTGAGAACCGAGACTTAGGTAGACACATGCTATCTTTCTACTGGGGACCAGAGCCGTAAAGGTGTATTGGGTTAAATACAAGTTATTAACACAATGATGTGTATCAGGGGGATGTGGGTATGTGTATGTGAATGAATGTACTACACCCAGGTCAGAGCTGATGGATCAACAACCATACTGTCTCCTCTCTTGAAATGCCCTCCCCTTTGGGAGTCACTGTCTGTCTTCTGGGCCCAGTGTGAGGCATGCATGCCTGTGCACATCTGTGGCAGTCAAGGCATCTCCCTATGAGGCAGGAGATAGATGGGCTCCAGGCTAGGCATTTACAGCTGGCCTCCTGTTTGCATTTTCTGAGACAGGAGGTAGGTGGGCTCCTGGTTAGATATTTACAACCAGCCTCCGGTCTGCATACCGAAACAGAAATAACAATAGAAACAGGGTAAATAGCCAGGCTTTGTCTCCTGAGGATACCTTAAGATAACAGACAAGGCAGGAAGAGAGGGGCTAAACCCTGTTTGAGTAAAGGATCAGGAGGTCATATATTTCCCATTCTTGGGGCAAGGGAGACACTGCACGTGTGCAGAAAGCGCCTTGGGGATCAAAAGGAGGAGGCACCACCCTATATAATATGTGATGCCAAGGCCACCCCATAGGCCTCAATCCATCTTGGAAACAGTCACACACACAGGGGAGGGTCCTAGGGTAGGTCAAGTACAAAAAAAGAAACCAGATAATTGGCCAAAGGTAAACAAAGACCCTGAAGAACTGCCCTATATAAATGATTTATATCATTATATCTATATATCTGATACACTAGAATGTCTGATGGAGTCTTGGGACCGATCATAAATCCTGTGATTCTCTCTCCAACGGGTGCAAATCTGACTACACTCAAGGTCAAGAGTGNCAGTACTTTGGCCACCTCATGCGAAGAGTTGACTCATTGGAAAAGACTCTGATGCTGGGAGGGATTGGGGGCAGGAGGAGAAGGGGACGACAGAGGATGAGATGGCTGGATGGCATCACTGACTCAATGGACGTGAGTCTGAGTGAACTCCAGGAGTTGGTGATGGACAGGGAGGCCTGGCGTGCTGTGATTCATGGGGTCACAAAGTCGGACACAACTGAGTGACTGAACTGAACTGATGAGGTCAGATAAGTCCAAGGATGCAGCTGCTGGTTTCAGAGGAGGGATTTGAATTCCATCTTCTGTCTCCTGGACTAATGGTCTTCTCACCCATTCCCCTGCTCTCCTGTTGGCTTAAAACCAAGATCTTTGTTTTAATCAGAGAGACTGTTGGGATCCAGCCAAACACGCACTTCATCTCAGCTGTAATTCAACAATAGCTCTGCCTGATAAGAGAACTTGCAGCACCTTTGGGGGCTTCTAGCAATGTACCAATCTGTAAAATATGGGGTGTCTCCTCCAGAATGCCACAGTGCTTGCAAAAGCAAAGAGAATCCAGGTGCCAAACCTAAGACTAATGATTAAAAACAAGACCAAGGAACTGTTTCTGACTCTGCCTTTTCAAATACCCCTTTCCATCCAGCCTGATAGAAGCAGAGTCCGAGGTTCTTGGGTTACAGGCTCCCTGTAACCCTACATCAAACTGCTCAGGAAACCTGATAGGAATTTTGCAACCTCAGCACAAATTGAGTGATTCTTACCTTGAATAACACAATGGCGTAGTCGTATATTAATGCAGGGTCCTCAGTCTCCAGGGCACCCTTGGCATACCACTCGATAGCCGCTTCCGGGTTCTTGGCCACGCCTTGCTGGCCCCAGAACAGCATCTGGGCCAACCGTTGCTTTAAGACAGTAGCAATTTAAAACAATGACTTTCCTGTGAAATGCTTAACATATATGTGTGTGTGCACGCGAGCGCTTAGTGGCTCAACTGTGTCCAACTCTTCGTGATCCTATGGACTGTAGTCTACCAAGCTCCTCTGCCCAGGGGATTCTCCAGGCAAAAATACTGGAGTGGGTTGTCATGCCCTCCTCCAGGAGATCTTCCTGACCCAGGGATTGAACCTATGTCTCCTGCATCACAGGAGGATTCTTGACCCACTGAGCCACCTGGGAAGCCCTAATACGTAACATACGAGATTTTTAAAGAGGTAAGGCAAACCTAGTTTAAAATGTTTTTATATTGAGAACCGAGACTTAGGTAGACACATGCTATCTTTCTACTGGGGACCAGAGCCGTAAAGGTGTATTGGGTTAAATACAAGTTATTAACACAATGATGTGTATCAGGGGGATGTGGGTATGTGTATGTGAATGAATGTACTACACCCAGGTCAGAGCTGATGGATCAACAACCATACTGTCTCCTCTCTTGAAATGCCCTCCCCTTTGGGAGTCACTGTCTGTCTTCTGGGCCCAGTGTGAGGCATGCATGCCTGTGCACATCTGTGGCAGTCAAGGCATCTCCCTATGAGGCAGGAGATAGATGGGCTCCAGGCTAGGCATTTACAGCTGGCCTCCTGTTTGCATTTTCTGAGACAGGAGGTAGGTGGGCTCCTGGTTAGATATTTACAACCAGCCTCCGGTCTGCATACCGAAACAGAAATAACAATAGAAACAGGGTAAATAGCCAGGCTTTGTCTCCTGAGGATACCTTAAGATAACAGACAAGGCAGGAAGAGAGGGGCTAAACCCTGTTTGAGTAAAGGATCAGGAGGTCATATATTTCCCATTCTTGGGGCAAGGGAGACACTGCACGTGTGCAGAAAGCGCCTTGGGGATCAAAAGGAGGAGGCACCACCCTATATAATATGTGATGCCAAGGCCACCCCATAGGCCTCAATCCATCTTGGAAACAGTCACACACACAGGGGAGGGTCCTAGGGTAGGTCAAGTACAAAAAAAGAAACCAGATAATTGGCCAAAGGTAAACAAAGACCCTGAAGAACTGCCCTATATAAATGATTTATATCATTATATCTATATATCTGATACACTAGAATGTCTGATGGAGTCTTGGGACTGATCATAAATCCTGTGATTCTCTCTCCAACGGGTGCAAATCTGACTACACTCAAGGTCAAGAGTGACCAACTGGCCTTCCTTGGTGGCTCAGTGGTAAAGAATCTGCCTGCCAATGCAGGAGACACAGGTTCAATCCCTGATCCAGTAAGATCCCACATGCCATGAAGTAACAAGCCCCTGCCCCACAACTAGAGCCCGCATGCCCTAGAGCCCAAGCTCTGCAACAAGAGACGCCATGGCAACAAAGCTAGAGAGAGCCCTCATGCTCAGCAACTAGAGAAAAGTCCATGCAGCAACAAAGACCCAACAGAACCAGAAATAAATACAGAAATAAAATTATTTAAAAAGAATGACCAACTGACTTGCTCTGGCCAATGAAATGCGAGAAGTGCCCCAACTGAGCAGACGCATCAGGAGCCAGCTGTGACATGCCACAGGGTGGCCCTGAGGCAATGGCTTTGAAAGCACATTTTGGTGACTCCTCTGTTAGCTTGGGCTCCTAAAGAACTATGAGAGCACAGCCCCTGGCAGCACCCCCAGTAGTGTGAACAGCAATACACTGGTGCTATGTTAAGTCACTAGGATTGGGAGAGCTTGTTATCACAGCGTTTCCTGGTCCATCATGGCTGAGACAGTTTCCAAGACAGTGGACCACACTGTTACCTGAGCTGCCGCGTTGCCTCGAGTAGCTTCATGCTTCAGCCACATAAAGACATCTCCATCTTCTTTGGTTTGTACCTTGAGTATTTCATCATCTTTTAGTCTAATTGTTTCAACATATGCCTAAAAGGGAAGGAAGGAATATAAGAAGGGAGGGAGGGAGAGAGGAAGAAAGGAAGGGGAGAAGGGAAAATGAAAATATCCAAATAATCTGGGCATGCAAAAGACATGCCCTTATTCTTAAACCAGCAAGTATTCAAGTAAAAACTCACAAACAATGGAAATATGAGGTGTGTCCACAATGCCATAAGATCACATTCTTTTTAAATGAGTAGATCACACACCTTACATCTAAATGGGCATTTTTGTTCCTATCAAAGCATTTGCCTTGGGAAGATGAAGCTTACTCCACTTTCTCTTCCTTTGCTCAAGCTAGTTCAGAAGTCCACCTCTGTGCCATCGGTTTTAGGGCCAGATTATACAAGGCATCAAAAAAGGTAAATCAATAAATTTTAAGTATAACCTTATTATTATGTTTTATTATTATCCTGCATGACTAACCCTTTTTATTTAGCAGCCTCAGCCTCCAATATCTTTTGGCTATTTCCAAAAATGAAATCTGCTCTGAAAAGAAAAGGGCATATTAACTTTTTGAGTATATGCACAAGGATGCACCAGAGGTTCTAAGGCGGAACCCAAGGGGAAAGTTCACAAAATGCTTCAAATTTGCAAACAGCCTCCCAGGTATCTGCCTCCTTTGAAGAAAATAAGGCTCATTTTTATGTATAAATTTTGGCTCTTTATCCAGAAAACAGTCTTGTTGTTTCACAGTTTCCCCTTATATTTAATACATGATGAACTCTATCTAATGCCAGAGGGCCTGGGAAGGGCTTCAAGGCCACAAACAGATGGTGAAAAAATTGGTTCTGGATGAGGCTGGGAGAAAGAAGCTTTGGAGAACAAAAAGCTCAGCCTGATTTCCCTTCTGATCCTCTGTCAGCGAAGGGAAGGACTTAGACATGTACACACTGCTGTATTTAAAATGGATAACCAACAAGGTCCTACTATATAGCACAGAGAACTCTGCTCAATGTTATATGGCAGCCTGGATGGAAGGGGAGTTTGGGGGAGAATGGGTACATGTATATGTATGGCTGAGTCCCTTTGCTGTTCACCTGAAACTATCACAACATTGTTAATCAACTCTACTCCAATATAAAATTGAAAAGAGAGAGAAAAGGACTCAGATTCACAAGCTCTAGCCTGCAGCCCCATCATCCACTGTGGCCACATGCAACCAGAGGTCCCTCTTAGGGGCAGTAGAGGGCAGACTTGGGTACAGAGCTAGGACTCAGAATACAACAGGAATCAATTCCTGTTGGATGTCTAACCTTGACATGAAGTGAAGGGAAGTCGTGAGGCTGAGTCTCCCAGCCTCAGTTGTGTCCGACTCTTTGCGACCCTGTGGACTGTAGCCCACCAGGCTCCTCCGTCCATGGGATTCCCCAGGCAAGAATACTGGAGTGGGTTCCACTCAGCAAATAGCAACAAGTAGAATAATGATGCTGCCACCTTTGATTGAAACCATGTGCAGGGTGTTTAAACAAACATTTTTTTCACTTAACCTTCATTGCAGGACTGAGACCCAAATATCACTGTCCTCAATTTATAGGCAAAGAACTGAGGCTCACAGGGTAAAAACGTGAGCTCAAGGTCATGTTGTAGAGCGGGCCTTGGAAGCCAGGTTGACCTGTTTCCAATGACAGGCTCTGACAGGCTCCCCAGCAATGTCACCCTCTAGCGGGAAGGCCCTGGAATCCTGTCTGGGCACTGGTCTCTATCTCATTCTTCGCTCACGGCAAGGCCAATAAGTACTCACTTCAGCTCAAACTCCAGGAGATACTCTGTCATCTGTGATGAGCCTGGAATTGGGCAGAAGCTCAGGCTGCTCAAATAATACAATTCCCAGCTATAAGGTTTTTTTGTGTGTGTGGGTTTTTTTTTTTTTTTTGGTCAACCAGGGAATTGGCTATTTGACTTGGGATTGATTTTCTTCTTTTCCTTATTTTGCTTTTTCCTTCTTAACTTTGTTATGATACTTGAATGAAAGACATAGCCCATGAAGACAGAGTTTCTATGCTGCAAGAATTTATACTCTTAAGTGTTTCTGCCACTCTCTGGCAGTGATAACATGCCATAATCACCAACAAGGACTGTGTGTGGGGACCGATTGCTTGGTCCAGATTGACTCACTGAATCTCTGCAACCTCATAAGACAGTCCCTATCAATATCCCCACTTCACACATGTGGAAAATGAGGCCCAGAAAGGTTAAGCAACTTACCTAAGTTCTTCAAACTAAATGAATCAGACCCAGGACGGCTGGCTGTGAGATAGTTCTCACCCAGCCTCACCACCCTGCGAAGGACTTAAGTATCTGGGAGAAAGCAGATAGGGGGCTGGTTCATCGTCTCCCTTTATACATAATGAATTCCATCTAATACTGTCATGGTGTTGACATCAGATCTTTCACATCACCCCCAGGGGGTATGAATTCTAACTCGCCACTAACTACCTGTAGGCCTTGAGCCACTGACTTTATTTATCTGAGTCTTAGCTTCTGCATCAATAAAAATGAAGTGTAGCATGGTATCTGCTACGTCAAAAGCACTCTACCTACTAGCCATTATTTTTAATAGTGCAAAAGAGTTACAAACACTCAGGTTCAAATCTAGACTCTACTACTTGCTTGTTGTTTGACTTTGGGCAAATTCTTTGGCTTCTCCGAGCCTCCCTTGCCCCATTTGTAAAATGGAAACAACACCTGTACTGACCTCGCAAAGTTGCAGGAGGATTAAATGACATTGTTTGTGAAGATCTTAGTAGAGCGTCTGGTATACAGGAAGCCCTCTGGAATGGTAACTCGTTTTAGGTCCTGAACTCATTCTTTTTTTTTTTAATTTTTTATTTTTATTTAATACTTTATTCTATTTTACGATACTGTATTGGTTTTGCCATACATTGACATGAATCAACCACAGGTGTACACCATCTCCCAATGCCGAAGCCCCCTCCCACCTCCCACCCCACACCATCTCCCCAGATCATCCCGTACACCGGCCCCAAGCATCCTGTATTGAACATAGACTGGCGCTTCAACATGTAAAAGGCTGACAGCAGTTTAGAATATTAGCCCTCCTGTTGGTATTTGCAGTTTTGTACAGCTCAGAGCCTTACGTTGTGGGCTGAATTTCTGAGAGTTTGATGCTTTTGAAGATGGAAGGGACAGATCTGAGGAGGGACTGTCAGGGCTGGAAACATCTGAGAGCGTCGTGTTGTGTGTTGGGCTCCACTCAGCACACATCAGATGAATTAATTTATTCACGCTATCAACTCTGTGAGGTAGAGCATGTCATGGCAGTCTTTACAAGCAAAAAACTGCAGAGACAGAGAAGTAAGCGGAATTATCCAAGATTTCACACCCTATGAACAGCAGACCTGGGACCTGAATCCTGGCAAAGTGGCCTTGAAGCTACACCTCAATTGTCTGCCGCACCCAGGCTGGTGGTCGCATCTTTACAGTTCTGGGGTCCCCACAGTGGCAGCCATCACCAGTCAGAGCCACACACCCAGGCCCTCTGTGAAAGTCAACCATCTACAAAGACATCTGATGAAGGAACAATCCCTAAAAGGGAGCAGTGTCGGACTGTTCATCCATCAAACATTTTGAGAACAGGGAATGATGCTTCAGATGGGAAAGTGACCAATCCTGGATGAAGCCATGGTGTGGAGAAAGACCAGTGGGGATGAGTGTTGGGGGCAGAGCTGGGGAGATGCTGGCAGGAGTCCAGAGTCCCAGACTGACCAGTTCTGGGATCTTCTGTGGCTTCTGTCGGGGAAGGGTTCTTTTTGTTGCTGTGTTATAAAATCAAGGTCTCTAGGAAGAGCAGTTCATAGCCTACACTGTAGGGTTAAGACCTGCTGACCAGGTGAGAGGAGGTCTGGTGTCCAGAGACCCTGCAATCCTCATACGTCCTTGGACCCAGCATCAGAGAAGTCTCCACACTGTCCCTAGACTCTTCATACGCTTTGCCACCTTTCTCTCTGCTCAGCTGCAGGCTACATCATGCCAGCTGTCCGCCATCAATCACAGGACAGGCGGGACGGAGAAGAGATCGGGGAGGGGTGAAGAGGGTGAAGGACTTAGTGGACTTTGAACCTGGGAAGCAAATGCTCTTAGTGCTTGGAAACGGGCCCCCATTTCCCATAGCATCTACGTTCTCTGAAGTCGTGAAACAGAATGGTTCAGCCAGCACTCTCGGGACCTCAGCAGCAGGGCAATTTGAGTCTACACCTAAACCACCACTTCCTTCAGGGTCTGGAGGAGCCACCTTGAGGAGCCCAGATCTTAGGGTGTTTAGAACCAGCTACAATGTTTGACTTCCAGTGCAGGGAATCTAAGTGTTCTTTGTTGAAATTTAACATTTTAAGGATTTTAAAAGTAAGAATGGAGGAATATCAAGTGTAAAGATACAGACACAGAAGCAAATGCCCAAGATTCCCCAAATGCGGTGAAGGGGTGTTGACTGCAAGGGAGGCAGAGTTGAAAGCCAGGTGCCTAGGTGCTTGCTGTCGACAATGATCACTGGTCACATGAAAAAGTACCAGAGAGTCAACAAAACACTGCGATCATTTTGTGTCCATTTCTGGTTACTCTGCATTCTATTCTGCCAGTCAACAGTGAGTGCCATCCCAGTTTCAAGCACCGTGCGGGGCATTGGGATCACCAACGTGAACAGACAAAGTGTTTGTCTTGGGGGGCTCCCAGTCTACTGGTATAGCCCAGTCCTCAGATCCTGTACACAGCACCCACCATTGAGCAAGGGCACGGATGTGCCTGGGTGCCCAGGTGCATGGCAAAGGGGACATCAAGGAGAAGGTGATGTCTGAGCCCAGGTGATGTCTGAGCNGTACTGACCTCGCAAAGTTGCAGGAGGATTAAATGACATTGTTTGTGAAGATCTTAGTAGAGCGTCTGGTATACAGGAAGCCCTCTGGAATGGTAACTCGTTTTAGGTCCTGAACTCATTCTTTTTTTTTTTAATTTTTTATTTTTATTTAATACTTTATTCTATTTTACGATACTGTATTGGTTTTGCCATACATTGACATGAATCAACCACAGGTGTACACCATCTCCCAATGCCGAAGCCCCCTCCCACCTCCCACCCCACACCATCTCCCCAGATCATCCCGTACACCGGCCCCAAGCATCCTGTATTGAACATAGACTGGCGCTTCAACATGTAAAAGGCTGACAGCAGTTTAGAATATTAGCCCTCCTGTTGGTATTTGCAGTTTTGTACAGCTCAGAGCCTTACGTTGTGGGCTGAATTTCTGAGAGTTTGATGCTTTTGAAGATGGAAGGGACAGATCTGAGGAGGGACTGTCAGGGCTGGAAACATCTGAGAGCGTCGTGTTGTGTGTTGGGCTCCACTCAGCACACATCAGATGAATTAATTTATTCACGCTATCAACTCTGTGAGGTAGAGCATGTCATGGCAGTCTTTACAAGCAAAAAACTGCAGAGACAGAGAAGTAAGCGGAATTATCCAAGATTTCACACCCTATGAACAGCAGACCTGGGACCTGAATCCTGGCAAAGTGGCCTTGAAGCTACACCTCAATTGTCTGCCGCACCCAGGCTGGTGGTCGCATCTTTACAGTTCTGGGGTCCCCACAGTGGCAGCCATCACCAGTCAGAGCCACACACCCAGGCCCTCTGTGAAAGTCAACCATCTACAAAGACATCTGATGAAGGAACAATCCCTAAAAGGGAGCAGTGTCGGACTGTTCATCCATCAAACATTTTGAGAACAGGGAATGATGCTTCAGATGGGAAAGTGACCAATCCTGGATGAAGCCATGGTGTGGAGAAAGACCAGTGGGGATGAGTGTTGGGGGCAGAGCTGGGGAGATGCTGGCAGGAGTCCAGAGTCCCAGACTGACCAGTTCTGGGATCTTCTGTGGCTTCTGTCGGGGAAGGGTTCTTTTTGTTGCTGTGTTATAAAATCAAGGTCTCTAGGAAGAGCAGTTCATAGCCTACACTGTAGGGTTAAGACCTGCTGACCAGGTGAGAGGAGGTCTGGTGTCCAGAGACCCTGCAATCCTCATACGTCCTTGGACCCAGCATCAGAGAAGTCTCCACACTGTCCCTAGACTCTTCATACGCTTTGCCACCTTTCTCTCTGCTCAGCTGCAGGCTACATCATGCCAGCTGTCCGCCATCAATCACAGGACAGGCGGGACGGAGAAGAGATCGGGGAGGGGTGAAGAGGGTGAAGGACTTAGTGGACTTTGAACCTGGGAAGCAAATGCTCTTAGTGCTTGGAAACGGGCCCCCATTTCCCATAGCATCTACGTTCTCTGAAGTCGTGAAACAGAATGGTTCAGCCAGCACTCTCGGGACCTCAGCAGCAGGGCAATTTGAGTCTACACCTAAACCACCACTTCCTTCAGGGTCTGGAGGAGCCACCTTGAGGAGCCCAGATCTTAGGGTGTTTAGAACCAGCTACAATGTTTGACTTCCAGTGCAGGGAATCTAAGTGTTCTTTGTTGAAATTTAACATTTTAAGGATTTTAAAAGTAAGAATGGAGGAATATCAAGTGTAAAGATACAGACACAGAAGCAAATGCCCAAGATTCCCCAAATGCGGTGAAGGGGTGTTGACTGCAAGGGAGGCAGAGTTGAAAGCCAGGTGCCTAGGTGCTTGCTGTCGACAATGATCACTGGTCACATGAAAAAGTACCAGAGAGTCAACAAAACACTGCGATCATTTTGTGTCCATTTCTGGTTACTCTGCATTCTATTCTGCCAGTCAACAGTGAGTGCCATCCCAGTTTCAAGCACCGTGCGGGGCATTGGGATCACCAACGTGAACAGACAAAGTGTTTGTCTTGGGGGGCTCCCAGTCTACTGGTATAGCCCAGTCCTCAGATCCTGTACACAGCACCCACCATTGAGCAAGGACACGGATGTGCCTGGGTGCCCAGGTGCATGGCAAAGGGGACATCAAGGAGAAGGTGATGTCTGAGCCCAGGTGATGTCTGAGCTCCAAGGAGATCCAACCAGTCCATTCTGAAGGAGATCAACCCTGGGATTTCTTTGGAAGGAATGATGCTAAAGCTGAAACTCCAGTACTTTGGCCACTTCATGTGAAGAGTTGACTCACTGGAAAAGACTTTGATACTGGGAGGGATTGGGGGCAGGAGGAGAAGGGGATGACCGAGGATGAGATGGCTGGATGGCATCACGGACTGGATGGCATCACGGACTGGATGGACGTGAGTCTGAGTGAACTCCGAGAGATGGTAATGAACAGGGAGGCTTGGCGTGCTGTGATTCATGGGATCACAAAGAGTCGGACACAACTAAGCGAATGAACTGAACTGAATAGAAGAAGTTTTAAATACACACATGCGCGTAGACATATATACCCATACTATATGCCTGGACCCCATCCTGTCAATTTGATGAGACTGCCAGGTGGAGCCAGCACAGTGGTGTTCTCTGATCCCCCACGAGACTCTGAGGTGCAGCCAGGTTGAGAACTTCCCCTGTCGTCAGTCCCCTCTGGCCTCCATGGGAAGAACATGAAAAGGGACAAAACTGGTGACAGAAAGGCTAGTTAGGCGATAAATCTATTTGCCAGAGCTGCTGCCATAACAAAAAGCCACAGACGGCGCGGCTTAAACCACGGAAATTAACTTCCTCATGCTTCTGGGGGCTGGCAGTCCAAGGTCAAGAGGCTGGCAGGTGTCGTGCTTTTGTTCCGGCCACATGGCATGTGGGATCTTCGTTCCTAGACCATGGATCAGACCCATGCCATCGGCACTGGCAGCTCGGAGCCTGCCAGGGAAATCCTGGTTTAGTTCCTTCTGAGGCCCCTTTTCCTTAACTTGTGTCATCACGTGGTCCCCCTCTGTTTCATCCTAACCTCCTCTTCTTGTAAGGATACCAGTCATACTGGATGAGGGCTACCTCATGATTGAACGTTTTTCTCTCTTCAAAGGTTCTGTCTCGTTAATGTACCTATCCTGAGGTACTGGGGGGGAGGGCTTCAACCTATGGACTTAGGGGTCAATTCATGCCATACTCAGTCCATAAAAGGAGGCCATCATAGTCACTCAGCGGAGAGATGTAAAGAACAATTGTAGGCTGTGGCTGTATATTGGATGGGAGTGCGAGCAGAGAGAAGTTGGCGTGTAAAGCTGCTGGGGATTATAACCCCAGTAGGATGATAGGGGGATTATAACCCCAGGTAGGGTGATGGGGGAATTGAAGATGACTCCCCAGTTCCTGGCACGGACAGGGATGTCATGGGTTGAGGAGTTTGGGGGGAATGGAGAGGAGGAAAGAGGTTTTTGCCTTTGTGATAGGTTATTTTTGCAGATGGGGGTTTGTAAGAAAGAGCTCAGCCTAAGAGTCAGATTTCTGTGTCATCAGTATATAGAGGGAGGGATGTGTGAGACCCCTAGCCCTCTAGAAGGTGTAGACACAAAAGACTGAGGACCAAACCTTTCAGAAGAGCAAATTCTGAAGGGTGCAAAAGATGATAGGAACACATTTGTGATTAAGCCACAAAAACAAACCAAAAAGCAATTAGCATCTTCTTTCTCTTTGACCTGAAGTAGAGTCCCTCTAAATCATATGGAAGTGACATGAAGAGAGATTGCTAACACAGAAGTGATGGGAACCACGAGTTACATAAAAAACGGAACAAGCATCAAGAAAGAAGTTACTCATGGATCTCTGGTTTGTTACTTAGAGGTCAGGCTTTCCAGATCTCTTCATTTTTTTATGTGCTCTGTGTGGGTGTGCTCTGTCATGTCTGACTCTGTGGCCCGCCAGGCTCCTCTGTCCATGGAGTTTTCCAGGCAAGGATCCTGGAGTGGGTTGCCATTTCCTTCTCCAGGGGATCTTCCTGACACAAAGATTGAACCCTTGTCTCTTGTGTCTCCCGCATCAGCAGGAGGATCCTTTACCACCATGGCACCTGAGAAGCCCCTTGTATGCTGCCGGTGAATTAATAGATCTCTCAACAAAAGGATATTTAAATCGACATATGACACCTGCTAAAATTCTCAAGAAGCCATTAATTACACACTCTTAAGAAAATGAGCTATGATACAACTAACTCTATAATTCGTATCTATGATTCTTAATCATACGACTTTCCAGCTGCAAGATGGATCTTCGCTATTCATCTTCTCTGGTTCTGACCAATTAAACATTTTCTTTCATAATCATAAACACTTCATGGGCCAAATCTTCAAAAGAAAAGGAGCTTGTTAGCAACATACCATCTCCCCTTGCTCATTTATGTTGCATTAGAATTCCTAAAAGTGTATACGTACAGGACATTATTAACACATTCAAGCTTAGCAGAACAATAACAATATTATTTGGTGGTCTAATTTTTTTTATGAATGTGTTTCCAGAACAATTCTTTAAAAACTTTATAAATGAATAAATTAAAAAATTCCTATCAAACCGAGGCCAAATTGTGCCCATAGCCTATGTATGCTGAGAGAATACAGTTTATTCAGGAGAAATCATTATCTTCTAGAGGAATTAGAATGTCTATACAGACAGCCTCTGGGTGCCTTATAGCTTGCTTCATGTTTAATGTTCACTGACAACATGTATCTCTGAGTCATTTATTTCATAACTCTGCAGTGGCCACTGTAGGCTTCTTTTCCAGAAACCATTCATTCCCAATCATCGAAGCACACGTTTCCTGCACTGGGGGTTTCTAAATGTAATACAGGAGCAGCACGGGGAACAGTAAGTGGTCTGCTTCCCAGTTAGCCTGCTCTGTCTAAGATTCCACAAGCCTGACCCATCCCCCAGGCTCACCAAGCATAAGGTGAAAATCAAGAGCTTATGGCTTCGACCAGAGCCAAATCTGACCATGCAGCAACCTACTGTCCCTGGTTGCACAAACCCAGGCACCCCAGTGGTTTATATACTATCTTTGGCAGAAGCTGAGTAGCTGAAATAGTGACTATAAAATCAGAGCTTAAAATATTTACTGTCTGGCCTTATATAGAAAAACATCGTCAACTGCTGGTACAGTCTACCCGCATTTCTCAACTAGCTCAAGGGCTATGAAAAATACAAGCCGAGAGGCCAACCACGTCACCATCTACTCCTGCTGGATGCAAATCTACATCATTTAAAGGCTGCTTTCTTTTTATTCTTACACTGTCACCTTCACTTGGGCTTCCCCGGTGGCACTGGTGGTAAAGAACCTGCCTGCCAATGCAGGGGATGTAAAGAGATATGGGTTTGATCCCTGGGTCGGAAGATCCCCTGGAGGAGGGCATGGCAACCCACTGCAATACTCTTGCCTGGAGAATCCCATGGACAGAGGAGCCTGGCGGGCTACAGTCCATACGGTCGCCAAGAGGCGGACATGACTGAATAGACAGTGCATGCATGCATCACCTTTACCTGTAGCTTTTTACTCGCAGTTCCTGAAACAAACCATCAGCTGGTCCAGTGTAACACATCATGTTTTGAAGGCAGATATTAACCACTGATTTCTTTGCCTAACGAGTCAAAAAGATAGGTGAGCCTACAAAATGAGAGGCTGGAATCAGTGCCCCTCATCCAGTCCCTAATCCAGGATGGACTGCCTGCTGTCAGTCACCTGGAGCCCTGTGGCTCATGTGAGGGGCAGATGCTTCTCGAGGTGCTGGGCAGCAGGAACATAGGGAGGAATGGAGCTTTCTTATATGTAGACTCTGCCACCCTGCTGCTTGTGACGTGTTGATAGCAGCCCTCAGCTTACTGCCCCCGCTTAATTTGACTCAGTCTCCCCTGACATCTCCAGATCCTACCAAGTCACATGATTTTGGAACAAAGATAAAATGTGTCTGTTTCTGGTGCACATGGTTTTCAAAATCAAATCTGTCCAGGGCTGTATCTCCCCTCCCCATACCAGTCTTCCTACTCATGAAAAGCTCCTCACGCACAGATGTAGGATGGTCCCTGCGTTCAGCCTGAGAGCACAGTGAGGAAATATGAATTAGAGATTATGAGAGGGCTTCTCTCTGCATGGGATTATGCTTGCACTCTGAAGGCCAGTGAATAAACCAGCCACTGAGGCAGACACTTTATAAAATTGTTCAGGAAGCCCTAGCAAGCAGGGCCATAACCCCTCCCACCCATTTCTCTCTTGTACCTGATCTCCTTGTAGTGTGTGCTGGTCAAGAGGTGTCTTGGTGGCGATGTTGCTGTAGTAGGCATAGGACAACTCCCAGTCCAGGGGGTAGTTATCAATACCCTGGTAATGTTTGTACCCAAGATTCATTGAAGACAGTCTCTCACTGCCCTGGCCTCCAACCAAACTATACAACATGCCCTGTTAGAAAGAAACGGACAGTGTTCACAAGATTACAGAAAAGGGTAAAATTCTAACATAGAAAGGTCATCTGGACCCCCCCTTATAATATGAACTTAGTCATTCTGGAAAAAAGTTAATACGCCTTTTAAGAAAAACTTTAGATAGGACTTCCCTGGTGGTCCAGTGGCTAAGACTCTGTACTTCCAAAGCAGGTTGCATGGGCTCTGTCCCTGGTTGGCAAACTAACACCCTGCGTGCCACACTGCATGGCCAAAACACAAAACAAAAAACATGAAAAACTTCAGAAAAGTCACAAGGGCTTTCTCGGGATTATCTGTCCTCACTGTCTAATAGCTGAAAATCCCTTTCTTCTTCTCTCAGGAAGACAGGGTCTTCCCCTGACTTATTTCACAGCATCTCTTCGTGTATCCACCAACTGTTCTAAGATGCTGGCCCACTTCAGCTACATCATCTATGGTCAGATGATCTGAATGGTGGGCCATGTTTCCAACCTCACATTCCCAGAATGTTAGTGTCGGGAAGGGTCCTTAGAGATCGACTGGTCCGACCACCTCATTTCAGAGTTAAGGAAATAGAGGCTCAGAAAGTGGAAGTCATATGTTTTTGGTCAACTATTTATTTTGTGGCAGAAACAGGGCTCAAGTCTTCTCCTCTGTACACTCCGATGGGGACTGCCTCCAGGACTTAGGAAAGCATGCCATCAGTCATGGGCTGCTACAGCCAGAGACGCACACAAAGAAATCAAGTGAAAGAAAGGCGGAGCCACCTGGGAGGGTCTAAACAGTCTGTCTCTTCAAATCCAGGATAAATAATCCTGGGAGCAAATACAAAAACTATCTGATCAGGGATCATTTAGCAGTACTTATAAAAATGCAACTCCAGATGTTAAGCAAGTTGCACAAGAAACTTGGATTCAACACCATAAACAAAACAGTCTAGTATGCCTTTTGTTTTAATGGTGTGCAATTTACTCAGTTGTGTCTGACTCTTTGTCACCCCATAGACTGTAGCCCTCCAGGCTCTTTTGTCCATGGAATTCTCCAAGCAAGAACACTGGAGTGGGTTGCCATTTCCTTCTCCTGTTTTAATGGTAGAAGGCTGAATGTGACAATTCTTTCCTGAGAGGTCTAAATGATTCCACTAAGCTAAAAAGTCATATGGAATGATGGGCCCACAGCCAGAACAGTTGCAAGAATTGGGTAAGAGGCACCTGTTCTTGAAGGGCTAGGATTTTGATAAGCCCTGCACAAACTATTCCTTAGTGTATCAATCGTATCCCCATGCTGTGTCCAGAAATGGATAAAGTGCACTTCTTCACTCACTGCCAGCAGAAGATCCTGTATTTAACACAGCCCTAAGCTGTTTTTCTTGAGTGTAAAGATTTTAAAGGACTCCAGGGAGCATGAACATGTCCAGTTCCACCTGGGGCACGAAGGCCTTCCCTTGCAAATACAATCTAGGTGACAGATATTCCTGCAATGCATGAAATACTCTACCTGCAGCTGATCCCGAGGTACAGTTAATCCAGTTTCATAAAAGACTGCGAGGTAGTAGGATGCTTTATGGTATCCACAGCAGCTGGCATCCATCAGAAAGGGGACGATGGAGCTAATTTGGTGAAGGCCATCAACACTGGAGAGTCTCTTTACAGCCTTCTCGAATATCCGCCCACCGATGTCTAATACAGATTCATTTTGGTTCCTCGGCACTGTAAATAACACAATTCACAGCACACACAATTAACTACCATGGGATCGACATGGCTTTAAAAAGAATTGGGAAGAACCAATTAAATCACCTGAGTTATTAATATTGCTGGTCCTGCAGTGCCTTGAAATATACCACCTTCCAGGGAAGTAAATCAAACCCTTTGGGGATGCCAGAGTGTCATTCTGTAAATAGCTTTTCCTTTGGCACTAAATGACAGCCTAGTATCCTGGGGGAAAGGATGTGCTTTCTATAGCTGAGAGAACGCCTCAAGAGAATAATCTGCTCAGTGTAACTCACACCAAGTTAGGACCTCCGAAACTGCCAGAGAGATTTTTTTTTCCCTCTAAAACTCTGAAGGAGAGTGTGTTTTATCTCAGAAATAGATCCTAGGTGCTGCTGTAGAAAGTTGAGCACAAGAATCTTATTTTGAGATGCCTTCTTATCATCTTTTGCCTCCGGTTTTCCTTGTGGGTTTCTAAATACAACAAAAAGAATGTCAACTTTTATTGAAAGCTTATAAAATGTCCAATACTGGGTTGAGTGCCTTATGCAAATTATATCATGTAATGCAAACAATTTTAGGAGGTAGGTACTATTATTAGGGTCTTAATTTTTCGGATGAGGAGATTGAAGTCTAGGGAAGTCAACTAACTTATTTAAAGTTACAAAAGCTGGCAAGTGGCTGAGCCAGGCTTAGAATATAGCTTGGCAGGTCACAGAAAAAGAGTCCTATTCACTGCACTCCAGCTTTTTCCTGATAATAGGCAACCAGGTGTCTTAATAAGTACCTTACTGCCATGGGTAGAGACCTCTCTATACAATCGCTTTAAGCTATGGCACTTCCTTTCACCTAATCCTCCCATAAATTGATAAACTAAGTCCAAACAGGCAAGTTGTAAGGCCTTATAATCTGTCACAGTCCTTTAAAATCTATCTACGTTATTCATCTCTCGTTTGTTAATCAGCCAGCAAATGTTTACAGTTCTACTCTGTGTATCTACTAGATGCTGTGTTACAAAAAGCCACATAGGATTGCACAGGTACTATTTTCCATTTAAAGAGATGCAGTCAACTTATTTAAAATGAAAATTTTCTCCCCTAAGAATTATGTCCAACAGTTTTCTTTGAGCTTCTTCAATCTATCCCACATTAAAATGTTACTAACAACTTCCAGGAGGCAGTGAGAGACTCATTCTATCAGCACTCCATCAAAGCAATGTGGGAGACCTGAGTTTGACCCCTGGGTTGGGAAGATCCCCTGGAGAAGAGAAAGGCCACCCACTCCAGTATTCTGGCTTGGAGAATTCCACTGACTATATATAGTCCATGGGGTTGCAAACAGACACGGCTGAGCGACTTTCACAAAAGGCATGAACAGAGATAAGTTTCCAACGTGGGAAACCTCTCTCTGGAGGGTCTGAGATTGGATTGATGGGCAGGTCATTGGCAGAGGTTGATGCCTTTGCCTTGGCATCACAGAAGCCAGCGGAATCCAACGGATGAAACTGTGAGACCCACGCCATTGATTATGAGCTGGTGCCTATCCTTTGAGCACATAGACAGCTGACTGCCCCTGTCAGGGAGGCACGTGCCTTCACTTGCTAAGCTGTGGGAAAGGTACCCGCCCACCACCTCCGCTCAGCGCTAAGGCAGTCCTGTCTCCTGGCTCCTGAAACGCCTCACCCTCACCCTCCCCAGCTTGTTCAGAGGCAGCACCTTGGATCTGCTTTACTCTCTGCATCCCAAGAAATAAGTGCTGAAAGAACCACCTTGCTGAACAAGGACTTTCCTCATCCTTCTGTATTTTTTTAACTCCTAAAGAAATAGCTGCTTGTTATTTAAAAAAAGAAACTCAAACAATGTAGGTTTATATAAAATAAAAAGTCCCCTCTCTCCCAGTCATTCTTTAATTGTGAAGGAAAAGTATTGAAAGTTTGGTGTATGTACTTCTAGACTTTTCTTCAGCACAGATAATTCATTACACATCTATCTGCCTATATACATACATATTTTCCTTCTGAAAAGCTCCTATAGATTCAAACTCTCAACTTTTTTCCCTTATGAATATTTTTATTGAAATTAGTTGAACATTGTGTTAGTATCAGCTGTAGAACCAAAGGACTCATACATATTCTTGTTCAGATTCTTTTCCACTGTAGGTTATTACAAGATATTAAGTCTAGTTCCCTATGCTTATCTGTCAACTTTCTTTTCAAATTAACAGCATACCACAAATACCTGTCCACAGCAGTCAGAAGCTTATTCTTCCTAAACTTTTAATAGTATTGTATTCTATAGCAGTGCTTTTCTTCCAACTAGTTCTCTATTTTTAGCTTCTTGGGTTGCTTCCAGTGATTTGGTTATAACCAACAACATGCCAGTGAACATCCTTGAACATTTTCCTCTGCTCATCTGTTGGGATGGATCTGAATAACAACCCCCTTTTCCACCAGGAGTCTGGGGCTCTTCTTTTGAATTTTCCCTCTGCAGAGTTGAGGGAATTCCATCCCATCCAACCATTAGACAGGGTGAGAACCTACTGCAGTGATTCAGTGTGTACTGCAGCACTCAGCTAGAGTTGCAAAATAAACCCTACCCCTACTTGCTCTTATATTTACTTTTAAATACATGTTCATCTCCAATGCCCCTTTGTGCACACTCGGAGCAAAGCAATATTACCATTTTGTTAACGATTCATTCTGGCCTTACTTGCTTTGCCAAACACATAACTAAGATGATGAGTTTTGCCTGAGTACCCACGGACATAGGCTTTGGGGACTCAAAGGAGAGAAGAGACTCCAAACTAAATGAAGCTCCAAATGAAACACTTGCCCTGCTGACATCTGGCACAGAACCCCAGAAATCATTAGCAGGATTGTCCCAGAAGCACAGACTGCTAGAGAATAACAATCAGGAGGGAGAGCCTTCACAAAGTTCAAATCCTCAGCAAAGGCACACACACACACACACAATTTGCAGACTGAAATAAAGGCAGGTGGAAAAGCCTTCATTATTTCTTTTACCTATTAAAATTCTTAACTCTCCCCAAACATTACCAATCGGTACTTTCTCTACAAAAGAATCAAGACAGTTTTCCGCCCTTGTGGATATAATAACAAAATAATAGTACTTCTAAAGGAAAACTGCTCATTTTGCACATTTTTTAAAGTTTGCATTTCAAATGTGGCACCAAATCAAAGCTCTGATGTCACTGGTGATATTGTAAAACTGGCTATCTAAAAATACATTTAATGAGACTGTTAATTTCACCCATCTGGTTTAGCATATGCATTTTTTTCTAGTGGATCTGTAACTGAAAAACATGCCTTGTTTATGGAGATTAATGGAGTAATGAAAAACAAACAAACAAAATAGAAGTGGAGCCATTTCCCCATTTTTCTTTCTTCCTACACGAGAGGCTAAGGAAACAAAGTCACTCTCTTCCCAGGAGCACAGTATTGTTTATTTTGCTCTTTTTTCTTTTTTCCAGCAATACCATAAGGTCACCATTTGTGGGCTCATCATTAAAAGAGGCAAAAAGCAGAAAACGAGAAGGTAGCCGCCTACTGAAGGAGCTGAAGCCACATCTGATGGAAAATTTGGGAGAAAAAGGCAGGCTTATTTATTCCTTGTGAGGAAAAAAGACACATTAAGAAAGTCATTTTTGGTTTCAACCTTCCAAAAGGTATAATGTATTCAGAGAAGTTTGAAAAGGGGGGAAAAACATGGAAGGAGAAAATATCATTTAACCAGAAAAGGAAATATCTTCACCAAGTTTTACTAGTTTTTTTTTTTAATAGCACATCTCTCATTTGCATTTGCATTTGATGAGCCCCACAGGGTTCCTGAGGCTCAAAGAGATGGCTTATTTCTCTCCCCGAAATATACTATTTGTACTTTTCTGTCCTGTGTAGATTTTCTGACTTTATACACGTCATTTCTCTTCCTCCCTCCTCTTCTCCCCACTCCCTCCTTTTTAATCTCTTTCTCTGTGTGTATTTTTTAAAAACTATAATGTATACATCCTTGAATTAAGAAAATAAGATAGGGGCCCTTTAATGAAAAACAGCAAACATAGCTCTTAAATTCCAGAGTATCCTGGAACTGCTAAATAACACCATTGTTTCTACCCTTTTCATGCTCTGCATTTTAGTCTCCAAACAAACACTGCAAAAATATGAAGAGTTGGGGGGCTTCCTGGTAGCTCAGACAGTAAAGAATCTGCCCGCAAGGTGGGAGATATGGGTTTGATCCCTGGGTCGAGAAAGTCCCCTGGAGAAGGGCATGGCAACCCACTCCAGTATTCTTGCCTGGAGAATCCCCATGGACAGAGGAGCCTGCGGGGCTACAGTCCCTGGGCCTGCAAAGAGTCAGATCCGACTGTGCGACTAACACTCTCAGGAGCAAGCTAGAGTGACATTCCTGCAGCCAGCACCCCTCTGCATATGGTGAAGAGGAACCTTGTCTCCTGTACTCCACTCTGAAGCCTGGGGCAGGAGCCAGGCAGTGGTCCCGCAGGAACAATGCAGACAGTGTCAGCCCCAGGACGGGAGCCAGCCTCAGCCCCGGCCTCCCCCTGAGGACCACCAAGGACCCCCTGAGGCAGAACTCAGCCTCTCTGCAGCCACAGTCACCAGCTCTCACGGGCTCAGGGATGCCCAGTCTGGCACGAAAAGAAAGGGAGTCACCAGTTCTGGCCTCGGGGCACATGTCTGGAGGGCGCGCTGGCCGCTCACCTGTCTTGCTTACTCACCTGTCTCGCTTACCTGGCCCTCCCTGCCGGGGAGTCCCCTGCACCTAGGCCTTTGTGTGCTTCCTCACTCCTTCCCACCATGAGCACTTCTCTGACCCAGAGCCCTCACCTGGCTCTGCCATTCCGGCAGCCTCTTACCTGCCAGTCCCCACCATCTCTCTTCCCTGATTCCAGAGCCCCATTCAAAGGGTTTCTGAATGCAAAGGGTTCCGTTTTGTCAAGAAAGGTGTAAGAGGAGAGTGAAAGAAGCAGCCAGCTCTTCAAGGATGAAAAGGTGTGCGTACTGAAATACTACNCCTCCTCTTCTCCCCACTCCCTCCTTTTTAATCTCTTTCTCTGTGTGTATTTTTTAAAAACTATAATGTATACATCCTTGAATTAAGAAAATAAGATAGGGGCCCTTTAATGAAAAACAGCAAACATAGCTCTTAAATTCCAGAGTATCCTGGAACTGCTAAATAACACCATTGTTTCTACCCTTTTCATGCTCTGCATTTTAGTCTCCAAACAAACACTGCAAAAATATGAAGAGTTGGGGGGCTTCCTGGTAGCTCAGACAGTAAAGAATCTGCCCGCAAGGTGGGAGATATGGGTTTGATCCCTGGGTCGAGAAAGTCCCCTGGAGAAGGGCATGGCAACCCACTCCAGTATTCTTGCCTGGAGAATCCCCATGGACAGAGGAGCCTGCGGGGCTACAGTCCCTGGGCCTGCAAAGAGTCAGATCCGACTGTGCGACTAACACTCTCAGGAGCAAGCTAGAGTGACATTCCTGCAGCCAGCACCCCTCTGCATATGGTGAAGAGGAACCTTGTCTCCTGTACTCCACTCTGAAGCCTGGGGCAGGAGCCAGGCAGTGGTCCCGCAGGAACAATGCAGACAGTGTCAGCCCCAGGACGGGAGCCAGCCTCAGCCCCGGCCTCCCCCTGAGGACCACCGAGGACCCCCTGAGGCAGAACTCAGCCTCTCTGCAGCCACAGTCACCAGCTCTCACGGGCTCAGGGATGCCCAGTCTGGCACGAAAAGAAAGGGAGTCACCAGTTCTGGCCTCGGGGCACATGTCTGGAGGGCGCGCTGGCCGCTCACCTGTCTTGCTTACTCACCTGTCTCGCTTACCTGGCCCTCCCTGCCGGGGAGTCCCCTGCACCTAGGCCTTTGTGTGCTTCCTCACTCCTTCCCACCATGAGCACTTCTCTGACCCAGAGCCCTCACCTGGCTCTGCCATTCCGGCAGCCTCTTACCTGCCAGTCCCCACCATCTCTCTTCCCTGATTCCAGAGCCCCATTCAAAGGGTTTCTGAATGCAAAGGGTTCCGTTTTGTCAAGAAAGGTGTAAGAGGAGAGTGAAAGAAGCAGCCAGCTCTTCAAGGATGAAAAGGTGTGCGTACTGAAATACTACCAGCCTAGCATTAGAAACAGCTAATAGGTGATTCTATGCTCTCACAAGAGCCATTTTCCAGAGAACTGGAGCTTCCCCGGGAAACAGCACAGGGGTTGGCCACTTAGAATGGTCCCCCTGAAGTCTTGAAATGGCGTCTTGGTCGGATGTCCCCCAGAGCCTGGACTTCAGGACAGAGTGGCAAGGGAGTATTCTCGGACCACACGAGGATATGAGGATGCAGAGCAGAGGCCCAGGAACGCCGTTGGCGGAAAGGGTTGGCTGCTACATCTGTATGCATCGCAGCTGGGTGCCCCAGGAGCACCACCGTCTGTAACTCAAAGGCATGCTGACTCCGGGAGGTGAGGAGCAAGTCCTGGACTGCTTCAGAGGGGGAGCTACCAGTGGGGATAGCTGCGTTTCATATCAGGTTAGCACATCAGCTGTCACCATGTAAGAAGACTCCCACCTCCACACCCCCTGGCACTTGGCAGACAGCAGTGTGTGGGCTGGTCTATGCTTCTCATTACAGTCACCCCAGGGCCCAGCGCCATGCTTGGAGGTTCTCAGTACATGGGTGCCAAGTTGGGTCTGCATGAACCTTCAGGCAGTTTCATATCCAGGCACCTGTATTACCTCAGCAACGAGGTTACAGATATATGGAGGCAAGAACCCTGAGGGCTGTATTTCGGGTATTCTTTTGCAATGCGTGTGCATAGTCTAAGAATGATTCTGGTCTACTTGTGCTGACAGGCAAGAGTTGGGAGACAGCCTTCTGCCTGACCTGGGAAACAGGACAGTGTTTTCAGAGCCAGGATGTCACCTCCTGAGGAGGAAGCAGACTAAAAATGTGTGAGAGAAATCAGAAAAATGTAGAGGAAAGGCAAATAAGCCATAGACTCCATCAGTGTGGACTGCTATAATGGCTTGGCTTTGAACTTGCATCTCCTGGAAACCAAACTCCCTGTTCTCTCATAATCCCAAAAGATGTTTTTAGTACTTACAATGAGATCACTTATTAATTTGGAGTGCGTCTAATGACTCAACAAATACTTATGGAGGGTCTTCAAAGAAAGCCTAGATTTGAAGACATCTGAGTGCTGCGATGGAACTAGACAGGCAAGTCAATATTGTAACTTGGTAAGATGGGTACTGATAAGGGAAAACCTACACAATAGCAAGGAGGGTGGGGGAGATGGCGTGGACTGCCTAAGGGGACAGAAACGATGATGCGAAGAGGCTGTTTGAGTTTGAACTTGAAGGCTTCTTGCAAGGCAGGCAAGCTGAAGAAGCACAGGTGGCGGAGATGTGTTCTTTGTGGGGAGTGGTGCAGAAAGGCACTACATCAGGTCATATGGAAGAAGGATTGATAACTAAGCAGCTAACCTATGTCCAGCATCATTGCAGACACTGCGAAGTAATTGGAAGTGTCAGTGGGATACTTACACCTCTCGCATCACCCTGGACAAGCCTGCAGTCAAGCAAGCAATGGAGACACAGAGAGGATCAAAGACGTTTGTCTCAAGGCAGATGAGATGAGCTTTACATGGGCGACTCTGTCTCAGGTCCGTAAGTTACCTTTCTGTCCATGAATCTCTTTCATAGACACCGTCACTTTATGAGAGTATTGCATTCTTCATTCCTATGAAACTAGACTTACCCTAGCAAATAAATTACAAATTATACCTCACACCTATGAAAATGGCTACCATCAAAACCCCAGAGAATCACCCACAAGTGCTGGTGAGAACGTGGAAAAATTGGAACCCTTGTACACTGTTTACAGGATTATAAGATGGTGTTGCCCTTCTGGGAAACAGGATAATGGTTCCTCAAAAGAGTAAAGGTAGAATCATCATATGATCCAGCAAGCCCACCTCTCAGTATACAGCCTAAAGGATTGAAAGCCAAGTCCTTAAGAGATACTTGTACATTACATTCAAGCAGCACCATTTAAAATAGTGCACTTGGGTTGGGGAAAGCAACCCGAGTGTTCATCCAGAGATGAATGAATAAACAAAATGCAATAGAATATTATTCAGCCTTAAACAGGAGGGATATTCTGACAGAGGCTACAGCATGGGCAAACCTTGAGGAGTTTATGTTAAGTGAGATGAGCCAGTCACACTAGGACAAATACTGTAAGATTCCACTCATGTGGTCTCTCGAAGAATCAAATGCATGGGCAAAGAAAGTAGAATGGTGGCCACCAGGGGGCGGAGTGGGGAACTGTGGTCTAAAGGAGTATACTAGAAGTGTTAGTCACTCAGTCATGTCTGACTGTTTGGGACCCCATGGACTGTAGCCCGCCAGGCTCCTTTGTCCATGGGATTCTCCAGACAAGAGCACTGGAGTGCGTAGCCATTCCCTTCTCCAGGGAAATCTTCCCAACCCAGGAATCAAACCCAGGTCTCCTGCATTGCAGGCAGATTCTTTACTGTCTGAGCTACTAGGGAAGCCCCTCTAAATGAGTACAGAGCTTCAATTTTGCAAGATGAGAAAGTTCTAGAATCTTTTGTGCAACAATGTGAACGTACTTAACACTACTGATAGTGGTGGTGGTGGTTTAGTCACTAAGTCATGTCCAACTCTTATGACCCCATGAACTGTAGCCTGCCAGGCTCCTCTGTCCATGGGATTCTCCAGGCAAGAATACTGGAGTGGGTTGCCATTTCCTTCTCCAGGGGATCTTCCCAACTGAGGGATCGAACCTGGATGTCCTGCATTGCAGGCAGATTCTCTACCACCTGAGCTATGAGTTGGTAGCCCTTACACTTAAAAATGGTGATGATGGAGAATCTTAAATTATGTGCATTTTACCATAAACATTTTTTAAAATTACAGTCCTTAAAGAGTGATAATGTAAATACTTGATTTTCTCTTCTGTAGTAGATAAGTAGAGCTCAGTCTTTTAGGAACAGCTAGGAGGTGGCGTCCACTCCTGACTTCCCTGGGCAGAAAGCAGAGGACACTCCAGCTGATTGTGAGGAAGCACAGGCTCCCAGCTCTGTGCCCCGTGCACTGTTCCCATGGCTCCTTTGACGTGATGATCCATCTAAAATCATATGGTGTCGGTGTGGGGGGTACACTCACATCTGAAATGTGCACGTACAGCAGCCTGGCAATGGAGTTGGCGGTGTATGTCAGGCGATGCTGCCAAGAAAATGGTGAGTCTGTCACAAAGAACGAGAAATTGCAGGCCATTGTCTGTTGCTGTCATATGTATTTTTTAATGCCAGGGGAAAAAATCCAATTAATTCTATTTGTGGGAACTATGGGAGCTGTTTTTCTTTGCATTTAACCTAAGTCACTCTCACTCAAAACATGGCCCCATCTTTGTTCTATCCTGGCTCATGGGGGCCACTTGGTCAGTACTTGTCTAGGATGAATGGAAGGCTGTGATACAAGTGACTTAAATTCACACAGTTGCATTCCTTTATCTGTACTACAGCACCTGCTCGGTTCCTACATCAGGAATTTTGAGCAGCCAACATCTGATCCTTGAGTCTGTTCCTGTAGCTTATCTCAGATACGAGAAATGCAATCTGATGAGGATATTCTAGAAAAGTCTATTAGTCAACAGGACAAAATAGCTTAAGCTGACAGCCGAAGACATGATACAAACATAGGTCCTATTGACTGGAGTTGTCCAAAGCACTCCAAAGCCAGCTAGACACCCACAGCAGGATAGACTTGGGAGAAAAGGTATGTGAGGAAGTGGGAAGAGAAACACAGTCACACCAGTCTGACTACTCTTCTTTCTATAGGGCCAGAGTAAAGATATCTAAATAATCTTTAATTATTATTTTTTTTTACCCTGAACTTACAAAATCAAATTTTCTTAATTGTCTCAGGATTGTTAGAAACTGGGCACGATGTGCGACACCAGTCTCTCTCTAGGATTAGGCAGGCAGAATATCTGGTTAACCATGATTGCCCCAAGTAAGGGCGGTGTGCCAGACAGAGATGAATTTTAACGAGGAGTATAGGCCCTACCTCTGCAGAATGCTCCCAGTTCCCACAGATGGGACAATGTAATCTAGACTTACAGGGGCTGACAGAACGGGGGTCTGAGGTTGGTTCTGGAGATCTGCCTACCCTGTCTGCCCCCATCCCTGTCCCACCTGCTCCTGTGCCTCAGGAAGTGGCAGGGAGAGGCGGGATGCAGGTGGCCCGGTGCCTGGGGAGGCAGAGGCCTCCCCTGGTGGCTCAGGATATGCTCACTGGTGCTGATGTGAGCAGACTTGGCACCAGGAGGGCCCACCTGGCTGGCTGGGCACCAGCAGTGAGCCTCAAAGCGGCAAACCCAGCTTCGCGGCCCCTCTCCCCCCAGGCATGGGGCAGCTGCATGCGTTTTTGTGCTGCCACGTGGCAGCTCCCCAGCACTGCAGCCCATCAAGTCTCAAGGTTCAGGGGCTCATGATTTGGGTTTTTAATGAGCTCCCTTTCTAGGCCTCCACAGAGAATAAAATCATTCCACATTCTTTAAACGAAACTTCTGAGCTGTAAAAATAACACAAAAACATTCTTTATTGAGAGTATTTGCTTTAAAAAGAATGTTTTGTGAAAAATGATTCATTCCTGCTCCCAATCAGCAAAACTATATTTAAACATATCCAAAATCTCATGAAACTAGTTTTCAGGTGGATGTTGTCTTCGTCCGTTTAGCCTGCACCTTCCAACATTCATCTCCTTCTTCTGTTCACCCAACTCGGGGGGCGGGGGGTCAACTCCACCATCTCCCAGAAGACCCATGAAGACCGGGTAATAACGGATTAACACGTACACAGCAGCAGTGATTCTCAGCTGCTGGTAGTTTGGCCTCCTGGGGGACACTTGGCAATGTCTGGAGATATTTTTGGTTATTACACTTGAGGCGGGGCGGGGGCATGGGAGGAGACAGAGTGCCACTGATATCTAATGGGCAGAGATCAGAAATGCAGCTAATGCACAGGACAGACCCTTCACAACAAAGAATTATCCAGTCCTGAACGTCAGCAGCGCCCAGACTGAGAAATGTTGTATACATAGTGTTTACTAAGTGCCAATACTCTAAGTTCATTTAAACCAACAGTAGCAGAGTCAGACTCCTCTTTGTCATCCCCATTTTGCAGATGAGGAAACTAAGGCTCAGAGAAATGAAGTGTCTTGCCTAAGATCACACAGCTAGAAAGTACTAAGTTAAAATTGGAACCAGGGGCTCCCCTGGTGGCTCAGGAGTAAAGAATCCACCTGACAATGCAGGAGACATGGGTTTGATCCCTGATCCAGGAAGATTCCCGAAGCCTCGGAGCAACTGAGCCTACGCACCACAACTACTGAGCCTGCGCTCTAGAGCCTGGGAGTTGCAACTACTGAAGCCTGTGTGCTCTAGAGCCCGTGCTCTGCAACAAGAGAAGCCCCTGCCAAGGAGAAGACTGCACACTGCATCTGGAAATTAGCCCCCGATCATTGCAACTAGAGAAAAGCTTGTGCAGCAGCGAAGACCTAGCACAGCCAAAAATAAATATTAATAAATACAATTAGGAAAAAAATCAATCCCAGTGTCACCTCCTCCAGGAAGCCTACCCTGAACACCCTAGACTTCTAAGTAGAACTGACCACTCCCTTTGTGCAGTTGTCAATTACTCCCACAGCGTTTATTTTTAAAAATACATTACGATTTTTCTTTGCTTTCAAGTCTGTCCTTCACAGGCAGAAATCTTGAATCATTTTACTTAACTCTGCAGTCTAGCCAAGTAACTGAGCAGTCACTCAGCAAATATCAAATGAACCAAAGATGAAATATCTTTTATGGTTTGAATTCTTTCAAGATGGGGTGAGGATGAGTCACTATTTGCAAAGAGAATCTATTCCACTGGACGCTCCCATTTTTAGAAAGTTCTTAAGTGAAGCAGAAATCAGTGTCTTCATTGCCTTGCCTCAAAGGTCTGATCGTATGCTCAGGAACACCACGGGCTCTCACTAGTCACTAAAATAGTTCTCATCACCCTCCTTATCATTTCCTTCCCCAGGCTGCACACCTCCAGCTTCTCTCCTCTTCCCAACAGACTGTTTCCTGATCCCTCAGTCTAACAGTGTGTACTTAATTACTATGCAAAGCATAATGGCAGTGGACTTAAGCTGGCCACATTTGGGAAATATACACAGACTCCTGGAATGGCACTTGAAAATACTTCAAGTCAGGGGGTCTCAAGTTCAAGTGCCCAAGGGCCCAGGCAGGTGAGATCCATGACGGAGGTAGACAGGAAGTGCTCAGCCAGAGGCAGGAGCAGCTGCAGATGGACAAAACCCGTCTGTGCCGACCACTCACCCCGGAGCTCACTGCCACTCAGGACCTGAGGCCCAGCATCGCCAGATCTTTGCATATTTTGACAAAAGCTAGAAATTTGTATTTTCATATGTTTTTAGAAACTGGAGCTAATTTTTTTTTAAATTGACAACAATGTGTATGCCAGAGAAACCACATCTGGGGGTGAGGTCTGGCTGTCGGCTGTTTGTTTTTGGCCTTGACTTTACATAAAGACTTGCTCAAGTGATTCCTAAATTTAAGTTTTTCTATTTAGTGTCACAAATGTGCACAGGTACATCGAGAGTGGTGGACATACAAGGGCAGAATTTAAACTTGAAATTAAGCTAGAACACTAGTGTTAAAAATAACTTCAAGGCATAAATCACTAAAGAAGGTGAGGGAAGCAGAAAAACAGGGACCTGTCTAACCAATGTCCAAAGACAAGGCATGAACTCAATTACCTGTCACCAAACTCAGCTCCAACAAGGCCTGGAACAAGCTTCGATGCTTGGCTCTCAGCTCCTTCTCCCAGGGGAAGGCTCTGCACGTCGAGGCCCGCCCATATCTAAGTTTCAGGTCCAGGTAGGAATTTCGGAGGTTGCCTACAGGAAAGGGAAGCCCCAGGTACCGTTAGAGGGAAGGGCTTGTTCCCTAAATCTCTTCCTCTAAGATGAACCAGAAATAAGGCGTCAGACTTAAGCTTACTAGATATTGGTTTGGATACATCAGGGATTTGAAATTGGCTACGATGCCTCTGCCTTGAGGTCACAGATTCAAAGCCTCGTCCAAGGGAAATGTGCCAAAGTTGCTGATAGCTGTTGAATAATTCTACAGAATGAGCAGCTGGCCTCGGATGCGTCCCCAAGAGGCCAATATCTAGGCCATTTTGTTGGCAGTGTGAGTCGAGGAGCAAAGCCCAGGGACCCCAGGGAATCGAGGCAGCAGAAGACGTTAGAAAAGTCCTCCCAATGCCACCACACAGATCAGCATGCGAGACCGGCCTTCTGACTCCAGGTATCTCTCCTGAAATTACATCAGCTATCAAAATCAGTTTCTTTCCTGTTTGGGATATTACTATTCTATATATCCTCCCCCTCTTCTGACAGCATCATATTTTCTGGATGATTCAGCGGTGAAAGCAGCAGCTGGGGGACTAGTATAGCCTATTCTTAAATTAAATTGCAGAAGTGCTGCCTTTCCACACTTACCTATCATCATGTCTAATCACTTCCCAGGACCATTTTATGTGAACCCTATCAGAATGGGGTATTGTGCAAGAGGCATCTATCCCTCCATGGCCTGAAATGGGAAGTTCAGCTCTGGGGATGGTGCGATATCTTGGCGGGACTGAAATACTCAATTTGCTTTTACTGATGGCAAAGGTCCCACAGGAATTTCTCTTCCAGAAGGAACATATGTGACTAACTGTAGTGCCACCATACCATGCAAGAAGATCTATAGCCAGAGAAATTTGTAAGTGCTAGGTCCAATCTGGAATGTTGGAAGACGAGACGAGTTTTATAACAGGTACACCCTCCACATGAATGAAAGGATGTCCATGCAAATACGGGCAGGCATGAAAACACTCTTTGAAATTCATTCCTTCTGTTGAAAAATTACCAATGTCTTCCAGAATGAGTCAATTTCAAGGATTAAAAAAAATAAAACCCAGCCCCTAACAACAAAGCCATTGTTCAACATTTCTGAAAGCTAATATTCAGATATTAATGGCCCAAGACAAAAGTGCACCGATGGGGAAACATTTCTAATGATTAATTTATTTTCCAATTCATTTTTATTTTCTTAGACTGGCCTAAGATCACATTATGGATGGGAATAATACAATTTGAGGCTCAAAACACTCTCATTTATATTCTTAAACTAAATTACAGCTGCTTGAAGCCATGAGGCAGCCTTGGGTTCCTGCTGAGTTTTGGTCTTGTTGGGGTCTAGGTAGAAGGCACACTTTCATTTGCATCAGTCTATGTGAGGTCATACTTGTCCCCACTGATCAAGTCACACGTGTTCTATTTCAGCCTCCTGGGGAAGAAGTTTTCTCAGGCTCAGATGGTAAAGAATCCACCTGTAATGAGGGAGACCTGGGTTCGATCCCTGGGTCAGGAAGATACCCTGGAGAAGGGAATAGCAACCCACTCCGGTATTCTTGCCTAGAAGAATCCCTGGCGGGCCCCAATCCATTGGCGGGTCGCAAAATGTCAGACATGACTAAGTGACTAACACACTCACAGAAAGAAGCCAAGTATGTTGATACAAACTCCCAGAGCTAAAACTTGCTCTCCTAAAGTTCAGTACGTACACACTTCTTGTCTCCTGTCCCCTTGCTGCACCGTGGATGTGTACACAGACACTATTTCTTGAACTTCTGCACACCTTTCGTAATATAACTTGATTTGTTGAGAAAGTTGCTTCTCAAGGAGGGGATTGAAAATCTACAAAAGGGCAAGAAAACGAAAGGAACAACACTGTCATCAAATGCCCACGGATAACTGTGCTGGATTTCCTTCTCCCAGTGACAGCCCCAAGTTGGATTGTTTGTACACAGATCATCCTCTCTGGATTCTCAAAAGAAGGGTGTTACTAGGAATTGAAGGGCATGCCAGCTCTGATTGCTTCCCTCTGGCTTCTTTTTGTAGCATCTTCTCGTCTACAGAGCTTCTTAAATGTTAGGATTTCCCAGAGACCAGATCTCCATGCTCTCNAGAAGGGTGTTACTAGGAATTGAAGGGCATGCCAGCTCTGATTGCTTCCCTCTGGCTTCTTTTTGTAGCATCTTCTCGTCTACAGAGCTTCTTAAATGTTAGGATTTCCCAGAGACCAGATCTCCATGCTCTCTTCTTCCCCACTGTGGCATTCTATCCCCAGATTCATCTCCCCAGAGTTCCCAAAGGGCACCGAGTCTAACCGTGATGCAGCTGCTCCCTGGCAGCCCTCCTCTCCTCTTCTTCAGCTTGGGCTCCTGCTCAACTTCTAAGAGTTAGATCCAAGGTCATCACTTCAGGGCTGCCTCCCTAGCAGCCCACCCACCTTCACACGAGTACCCAAGCAGATGAGCCCGCCTCAGCACTCCCAAACACCATGCTCACGTCTGAATGAAAGCATGGACCCCATTCTTTCATGACTTAACTGTTTAAGACCCAGGCAGGGAGCTCCTCAAGACCAGAGGTTTTATCTCAACTCAGTGGTTTTCAAAATTCGGGTTGCAACCCTTTATCAGAGGGTCATGACATTATTTCAGTGGTTTGTAATCAGCAGTGATTTTGTTTTTTATGAAGCAGAATACAAAATATCATAGTACACTGAAAATACCAAGGGTCTGTATTCTTAGTAAAATTCTTCTTTCAGTTTTGTGTTTATACATTTATGTGTGTGTATTATGTACATGCATATATATATATATATGTAGGTACTGCATATGTATGAATATGTATGTATTGCTCATGCTTTTAAAATGAATTTTTTTTTATTGTAGATCACCTTCAAAAAGAAGTTTGGAAGTCACCACCTTAATTCATCTCGGATGCCTCAGCATCTTGTACAGAGCCTGGCACATAGTAGGTGCTTAATAAGCACTGGTTGCACAAATGAACAAAAGAATTTCATTTTTTTCCTCTTCTAGAGATTTCTCAGCAGGGGCTCTAAGATAACCCATGGGCAATAATGTGCTCCATTTTTCCTAACTGATTTTACCCAGTAACTCCTGATTTTCCCAGGACAAACTCCACAAGGTCATGGGAATGAAAAAAAAAAAAATTCCTTTTTCAAGCATCCAGCGATCTCCTTACCAAAGCACAAAAAGCAACCAGGGTGAAGTTTCCCAAATGGGGCAATCCTCCTCTAGCTGTTAGCCCTGCTGGAGCTGGCCTGGAGACTTGGACAATTCGATTCCATTTGTGGGTGGGTTTCAGACTTGAGAATTCAGTTCTGACTACAGGGCCCTCTATGATCTCTGCCACTGCCATTCACCCCACCCAGTATGAGCTGAAGGCCTGTTTCTGGAGAAAGCAATATGCAGAACCAACAGTCTAATTTGCTGAGTGTCTCCTCTTCTGATACTTTAAATAATAGCATATAAAAGTTTTACCAAATAACTAAGCTTCTCTCCTTTCATTAGCTTAATCACTGGATAGGCAACAGCCTGATAAAAATCGACTCTATAATTAAGCTACTAGTTATTCAAACAGAGGAAGTAAATGGTTTCCATTTTATGAGTACTAAATGAACCAAACGTTAACAAAAATCTATTATCGTGTTTGCAGGGGGGAAAAGCCTCAATATTAATTATGTTTGGTGACAGAGCCGATGCGAGGTATGGCATGGATAAATCTTTTGTTTGCACTGGACTGAGTTCCATGTTCCTGAGCCACCCACCCATCACCCATAAGCACCCGAATACACCTTGGTCCCCTGGGCTCACCTGTGCAGGGTGCAGAGCGTGGAGGCGATAGTACTTCAGGGGTCCAAAAAACCCTTCAACACCGGCCACGTACCTGCTCCCTCCAATAATGAAGTACCCAGAGGTGTCATTATAATGAAAATCCTCACGGAAACTAGAAAAGTACAAAGGATTAAGACAGCTCTGGGTTTGAACAGATTTTTTTAAAGACCCTTTCATTGACCCTCCTTGACTTAAAACCCCAAATTTCCACAAACCCTTTACTCTGAATTCGAGAAGATGAGATGATGGTGGGGTCAGGCAGGCTTGAGCTAAGATCCCATCTCTGCTATTTACCAGCTGTGTGACCTTGGATCGGTTGCTTAGCCTCTCTGAGATTGAGGCTTCTCATTAGTGAAAATGATCATTCCTCTCTTACTGGGTTGGTAAAAGGATTAGGTAGATTCAAAGACAAAACATACAGCATCTATTAATAGCTAAGTGCCTTGCCCACCACAAATATCCAATGGAAGTGAAAGAAAAAGTGGCAGTCACTCAGTCATATCTGACTCTTTGCAACCCCATGGACTGTAGCCCACCAGACTCCTCTGTCCAGGGAATTCTCCAGGCAAGAATACTGGAATAGGTAGTCATTCCCTTCTTCAGAGAATCTTTCTGACCCAGGGATCAAATCCGGGTCTTCTGAATTGCAGGCGGATTCTTGACTGAAAACATACAGCGTCTATTAATAACAAAGTGCCTTGCCCACCATAAATATTTAATACTTGCCAACTATTGATATCGGTGAAACTGTTTAGAATCAGTGGATTTATGTGTAATGGCTAATCTTAAATAGAAATGTTTTACTCTAAAAGAAAAAAAGAAAATTTGTTGAGTAGACAGAAGGTGAAGGTGGGAAAAATAAAAACACATCCTATTAGGTAAGAACCAAGGTCAAATTCAGAGTTAGGAGAAGGAGGCCATAGCAAGGTCAAAGGACTTGGCCAAAGAGAAAAGGTCAGCACAGATGACCTGTTGGGAGTCCACTTTGTCTTGAAAGACTCAAAGGATCAGGAAGGAAAATGAAGGAGGAAAATGGGTTGACATGAATAAAATGCACAAAGCTGTTCCTGGCAGCATTGTTTACATCCACCAAAGACTGGAAAAGTCCAGGTGTCTGTCAGAGAGGACTGGTACCCACACCATTCAATGGGTCTTAGGCATGAGTTCTTTTATTACACAGTTTAAAAAAGAACAAAAAGCTCTGGAGAAATATCTAAAACACCCTGTTAAGTGAAAAAGATAAAAATGTAAGAGCGGAGCAATACATATACATTTTATCCAAGGAAGAGAAGAATGGATTATTTTGTATCCGAATTTACAAAAACTCTGGAGATATATATATATATATATATATATATGCTATATATATAAGAAACTAATAAAAGTATTTCCCCCTGGCATGAGGGTTATAGGATGGAGTGGATGCGGGCAGAGATAGAAGTGAAACATCTCACTATAGACCTTTTCACATAGTTTTGGCTTTTCTACCATGTGCATTTACTACCAACTGAGAAAGTAAAATAGGTGTGGGTGGACAAGGTACCACAGGAGCATATGTGAACAGCAAAGAGGGGTCAAGACAGGCATCAAGTGAGAAGCCAGGCAGAGATGAAAGAGCAGGGAGCACTGAGGGTAGATGGCAGCAGAAGGGACGGGCAGAGCTCATCAGGCAGGCTGCCAGGAGCAAGGGGCCAGGGTGAAGCAGACGGGACAGAGCGGCCACCGGTGGTTGGGGCAGAAGCCAGGCAACCTGGGGTCATCCCAGGAGAGAGGATGGGCTGACTGTCAGCCAGAAACCCGACCCTGAGCAGGTACTCCTGGCTGGAAGGAAGACACAAAGGTGAAGAAATGGGCACTGACAGCATCACCCTATGGCGGCCAGAGGGAACACTTAGAAATCAGCTTTCTGCAAAGGCAACAAATGCGGAAAAGAAATGCTTTATTGCCTGCTATTTCTTTTTCCAGAATCTCAGGCTTGAAGGACCCTGGGAAGATGATGGTCTCTTCTTCTTCTTCTTTTTTTTTTAAAGGCAGGACCACATAGTAGGCACCATAACCATTAACTACAGTTATTATTATTAACTTAGTCCACTCTACTACTTTTGCTGCCATTTGTTGAGTTGTATGTTTACCAAGAGTAAGATGTGAAAAAGTGATAGTCGCTCAGTCATGTCTGACTCTGGGACCCCATGAACTGTAGCCCACTAGGCCCCTCTGTCCATGGGGTTTCCCAGCCAAGAAAACTGGAGTGGGTTGCCATTTCCTCCTCAAGGGATCAAAGCCTTGTCTCTCGCAATGCAAGCAGATCAAACCCTTGTCTCCTTGCTCCTGACCCAGGGATCAAACTCTTGTTTCCTGCACTGCAAGCAGATTCTTTACCATCCAAACCAAGAGGGAAGCCCCTCACTCACTTTCACTTTTTTTGTGCTTACTAAGAATAAGATGTGTTTGTTCCCAAATCTGTTTGGTCATTGTAACCCTACAATGTAATTAAATCTTACATAATCCCAAAAGCATGGAAAAGAAAGAGATGTTCATTCTTTAAAAATTAAGTTGAATATTTTGGGTAGACTCAGTAAAGAATGGTTACTAAAAAAGCTCTTATGGAATTAGGACAGCTGGAAAAGGCTGGGAAAAGAAACTGAAGAAATCTTGATGAATTTGGGGCTTCAGTGGTTTCACAAGTGTCTTTGTTTTCTTTCCATTTGGAAGAAACAGAAATTGGGACCGTTTATGCCAGAAAGATCACAAGAAACTCCAATCAGTAGATCCATAATCAAAGGCAAAGCTGTAACTAGAAAGACTGGCAAATGAATGTACATATCCATTGTTTCAATTAAAATAAAATGCTTATGGAATATTTGTATGGATCTTTGCTTTAACTGAATTCTCAATTAATCAATAAATTACTTTGTCCCTATGGTATTAGCCTGTAATTTTTTGTCATTATTATAATACAACTAGTAGATCTTTTCAGTTCCATCTCTCTCCACATTTTTCTTCTCTAACATTCTCAGTGGCTGCATCAAGATTGTAAGAAATTCCTTGCACTCTGCATTGTTTGATGGTCATCAATTTTGCTGACATAAAAGCTGAGCTAGATGGTTCGAAAGCCCAAGCCTGTCCCTTCCGCACGCAAGCATCAGACAGACTGGCAAGCTATCTCTACTCTTATCTGGACATAGGAGAATGCTCTGGTTTATTACTGTGAAGGACCCGGCAGTGGGAAAGGATTGCCTCCATCGTTAAACTGGCTTCGCTCAAAATTAGGGAACAGCTTTGGCTCGAGGGTTCTGTAGCAGGGGAACTTAGAGCCTCAAATGAGCCTCTTACTCCTTAAAGTAATTCTCATCTTAAGTGTCACTTCCTCATGGCCTGGTCTAAATTCTGGCCCCTTTGTGGTCCTCTGAAGCCAACAACCTCCTTATTTCCTTCCCTGCATTTATCACAATTTGCGATTTTAAATTTATTTGTGAATATATTTGTTTAAAATTTGTCTTCCCCATGCTAGAATTTTTAGCTCCACAAAGGCAGGGATGGATTGTATTCTTGTCCGTTGTTTTATTCCCGGAGCCCAGCACTGTGTCAGGCATGTGGTAAATGTGTAGGATGAATGAGTGTATCCTAGATGGATAAATGGATGGATGAATGAATTCAACAGCAGGCAGCTCTGCCACTGTCACTGCAGCCTTCCATGCAGTGCAGCACTGCACTTCTCAGCGCTTAATTACTGATCTTCCTGCACCACTTTTGTAGGATAACAGCTATCATTATGTTTACATTATGAGAACAAATAAAAGGAGGATTAAGAGATTTTCCTTGGAACACCTATAAACACCTGAAATATTTGATGTGTAGTGTACTGACTTGGCCCATTCTGAAATGAGATGAATGAGATTGCAAAAATATCTAACCACACCAATCCCAAGTNAAATAAAAGGAGGATTAAGAGATTTTCCTTGGAACACCTATAAACACCTGAAATATTTGATGTGTAGTGTACTGACTTGGCCCATTCTGAAATGAGATGAATGAGATTGCAAAAATAGCTAACCACACCAATCCCAAGTGGGCCAAGATTAACTCTTTAGTTGTTCCACTGATGGTGGTGACAGTGGGGGTACTCCAGGAGTATAGGATGAGCAGCTGAGACGGTGGTGAGGGGCAGTCTTGGGCCTGGATACTGCCAGTATCCCCAGGTAAGGAACCATTTCAAAGCTTTCACTGGAATATTGAGTTGGTATGTACCTGAACATCAGTCTTGAACTCTGGAATCCTATATGATCATACTGGTTCTGTCTTTATTTAAAATTTTATTTTTTGAATGTTCCTAGTGGTCCAGTGGCTAAATTTCCACCGCAGAGGGCCTGGGTTCAGTCCCTGGTCAGGGACCTAGACCTCACATGTAGCAACTAAAAAGATCCCATGTGCCACAACTAAGACTCAGCACAGCCAAATAAATACAAATAAATATTTAAGAAAAATTTGTTACTTTGTGCATCAAGGATTCTTTACATTGATCCTGATTTTTAAAACACTGTGTTAGATGTTATTTATTATGAAGATTGTTGAGTTGAATTGTGCCTGCCCCCTATAAAATGCATATGTTGAATCTGAACCCCCAATATAGACAGGACCTTATTTGGATATAGGGTCATTATAGATATAGTTAGCTAAAATGAGATCATGCTAGAATAGGGTGGACTTTAATCCAGTGTGACTGGTAAACCTTAGAAAAAGGAGAAATTTGGACAAAGACAGACATGCAGGGAAAATGTCATGTGAGGATTGGAGTTATGCTACCACAAGCCAAGGAACTATTAGAAGCTGGAGAGAAGCTTAGAACAGCTCTTTCCCTAGAGCCTGCAGAGAGAGCGTGGCTCTGCCAACACCTAGATCTTGGCCCTCCAACCTCTAGAACTGAGAGGCAATTTTCTCTTGCTTAAAGAGGTGATGCTAGAGGTAAAGAACCCTCCTGCCAATGCAGGAGACATAAGAGATGCAGGTTCCATCCCTGAGTTGGGAAGATCACCTGGGGGAGGGCATGGCAACCCACTCCAGTATTCTTGCCTGGAGAATCCCATGGACAGAGGAGCCTGGCNAAGAAGAAGAAGAAGTTGAGAAGAAGAAGAAGAAGGTGAGAAGAAGGAAAAGAAGAAGGTTAGAAGAAGAAGAAGAACAAGAAGTTGAGAAGAAAAAGAAAAAAAAGAAGAAGTGGATGAAGAAGGATAGAAGAGGAAGTAGATAGTGAGAAGAAGAAGAAGAAAAAGAAGAAGAAGAAGAGGAACAAGAAGAAGAAAAAGAGGAAGAACAAGAAGAAGGTGAGAAGAAGAAATAGAAGATGAGAAGAAGAAAAAAAAGGTGAGAAGAAGAATAATAAGAAGGTGAGATGAAGAAGAAGAAGAAGGTGAGAAGAATAAGAAGAAGAGGAAGAACAAGAAGAAGGTGAGAAGAAGAAGAAGTTGTGAAGAAGAAGACTGTGAAAAGAAAAATATGAAAACGAAGAAGAAGTTGAGAAGAAGAAGAAGAACCAGAAGAAGATGAGAAGAAGAAGAAAAAGAAGTAGAAGAAGATGAGAAGCAGAAGAAGAAGAAGAATGAGAGGAGAAGAAGAAGAATTTGAGAAGAAGAAAATTGTGAGAAGAATATTGTGAGAAAAAAAAGAATAAGTAGAAGATGTTGAGAAGAAGAAGAAGAAGAAGAAGAAGAAGGTGAGAAGAAGAAGAAGAAGAAGGTGAGGAGAAGTTGAGAAGAAGAAGAAGAAGATAAAGAAGAAGAAGGTGAGAAGAAGTAGAAGAAGTTGAGAAAAAGAAGAAAAACAAGAAGAAGGTGAGAGAAAGAAGAAGAAAAAAAGAAGAAGGAGAGAAGAAGAAAAGGAAAGTGAGAAGAAGAAAAAGAAGAGGAAGAGCAAGAAGAAGGTGAGAAGAAGAAGAAGTTTAGAAGAAGAATAAAAAGCTGAGAAAAAGAAGAAGAAGAAGAAGGTGCGAAGAAGAAGAACAAGGAGAAGGTGAGAGAAGAAGTAGAAGAAGGTGAGAAGAAGAAGAAGTAGAATAAGATGAGAAGAAGAAGAAGAAAAAAGTGAGACGAAGAGGGTGAGAAGAAGAAGAAGTAGAATAAGATGAGAAGAAGAAGAAGAAGAAGAAAGTGAGACGAAGAGGGTGAGAAGAAGAAGAAGAGGAAGAAGGAGAAATTGAGAAGAAAAGGAAGATCAAGAAGAAGGTTAGAAGAAGAAGAAGTTGAGAAGAAGAAGAAGGTGAGAAGAAGAAGAAGAGGAAGTAGAAGAAGAAGAAGCCGCAGCAGAAGAGAAAAAACAAGAAGAAGATGAGGAGAAGAAGAAGAAGTTGAGAAGAAGAAGATGTTGATACGAAGAAGAAGAAGGTGAGAAGAAGAAGAAGGGGAGAAGAAGAAGAAGAAGGTGATAAGAAGAAGAAGAAGGTCAGACGAAGAAGAAAAAAGTCAGAAGAAGAAGAAGGTAAGAAGAAAATGAAGAAGTAGAAGAAGAAGGTGAGAAGAAGAAGAAGGTGAAAAGAAGAGGAAGAACAAGAAGAATGTTAGAAGAAGAGGAAGAAGCTGAGAAAAAGAAGAAGGTCAGAAGAAGAGGAAGGTGAGAAGAAAGAGAAGAAGGTGAGAAGAAGAAGACGGTGAGAACAAGAAGAAGAAGGAGAGAAGAAGAGGAAGGTGAGAATAAAAAGAAGAAGTAGAGGAAGAAGGTGAGAAGAAAAAGAAGTAGAAGACGGTGAGAAGAAGAAGAAGAACAAGAAGAAGGTGAGAAGAAGAAGAAGGAGAAGAAGAAGAAGAAAAGGAAGAAGAAGTGAAGAAGAAGAAGAAAGTAAGAAGAGGAAGAAGAAGGAGAGAAGACGAAGAAGAAGAGGAAGAACAAGAAGGTGAGAAGAAGAAGAACAAGTTGAGAAGAAGAAG
>SJYW01052133.1:176491-205052 GCA_006410735.1 Raphicerus campestris
AGATCAGAAGTTATGAGATTTCAAGCAGCTCATCCAATCTTCCAAGGCAGAAAAAGCAAAGCAAAAGTTGCAATCTGGCAGGGCTGTGGCTGGCTGCATTTGACACCTTGCAAAGCCTCAGGCTCCAACACCTGAGACCCTTACTTAGGTCATTCCCAGGAACGGCATACCAGTCATTCCAAGGCAAACTGAGGATCGCTAAGTGAGAGAATGATTTCCAAATGCTGAAGTTTTTGGAGTCCACAAATTCTGCCTAAGCTATATAGATCTCATCATTCCTCAAAGCATATTACAGAGGTAGGTCCTCCTAAGTGGGTCCACTAGCCTGCTCTAGACTTCCCAGATGGTTCAGCAGGTAAAAAATCTGCCTGCAATGCAGAAGACACAGGAGATGCAAGTTCAGCACCTGGGTAAGGTAGATCCCCTAGAGAAGGAAATGGCAACCCACTCCAGTATTTCTTGCCTGAAAAATGCCATGGACAGAGGATCCTGGTGGGTTACAGTCCTTGGGGTCACAAAGAGTCAGACATGTTTGAGTGACTAAGTGTGTGAGTCAGATCAGCCTGCTCTGGTCTTCAGATAAAAAGAACACTAGGGCCACACTGGCCCCCCCATCACCAGCCCCTTCTTACACTGGGTAATCTATCCGCTGGCGTCGGGTGGCCTCCAACTCTCGATTCTGAAATCTCAGGAACTTCTTCACAATGCCTGTGTTTTCTCCACTGGAGGCATAGAGAAATCCCAGCAGGGTAACCACATCTGTAAACAGCAAGACAGCTGACTTAAAATTATTTCCAGAAAAACACAGCTTTCAACATCACATTCTTTCTGGAACCTATTGGCTAGCTCCAATTAAATATTTAAGTGAATCGTCTGAAAATATCAGCAAATGTTTATGGCACCCTGAATATATGCCAGGCACCCAAGAAACACTCTACAGAGATATGTCAATTCATGTCCATAGCAACCCTACAAAGCAGAGTCTTCATTAGTCCCACTCTACAGATGAAAAGCCTGAAGTATAGAGAGATAAAATAACTTGCCTAAGGTAACAGAGCTAATAAGTAGTAGAACGAAACGTCAAGTTTCTAGCTTAGATTCTATGTGCTTAACCACCTTACATCCTGCCCGTCTAATGCTATGAAAAGCATTTTGAATTTGTGTAATAATACTAACAGTTAACACTTAAGTAGCATTTACTAGTTGTTCAGCAAGTCAAGTTGCACTTTAGATAAGAAAGGGAGCGGGTTCTGGAATTTCTTGAGCCCCCTAGGGCTTCTCCTGTGGCTCAGCTGTGTAAAGAATTGGCCTGCAATGTAGCAGACCTGGGTTTGATCCCTGGGTTGGGAAGATCTGGAGAAGGGAATGGCTGCCCACTCCAGTATTCTGGCCTGGAGAATTCCATGGATTGTATAGTCCATGGGGTCACAAAAAGTCCAACACGACTGAGAAACTTTCACTTTTTCACTTGGGGTCTAAGAAGTCTTCTGACTCACAAAGTGAAACAGAGGGCATTGTAAAAGTTAAAGAAAAAACAGAGCTGCATTTCTGAATGCAAACTGATGAGGATATCAGATTGCAGCCTGGGGTTGTAAGTGAGAACTGCGAAAACTGCAATTTGAACTCTTACTTGCAGAGTGAACACACGACAATGAACCCTTTTCCCAACTAGGACTCCAGATTGCTGTCATTCAGGACTTCCCAGCACTGTTCAAGTCTGGATGTAGGTTTCGGCCCAATTTGGTGATGTGTATGCTACTACTTCTCTCTAATGCTTCTATTTCTTTTCTTTTAATGACTGCATATTGAAATTAAGTTAAATAATCTTCTATTAAATATTGAAATTATTGTGTAATGAGTGGAATTCTGTATAATGAGTGGTTTCTTTTGTTACGGCAAAACACCATACCCTTTAAAACTAGAGTCTTTGGTAACAACCTAGAGGGGTGGGATCGAGAGAGAGGTGGGAAGGATGTTCACGTGGGAGGGGACATGAGTAAACTATGGATGAGTCATATTGATGTTTGGCAGAAAACAACACAACACTGTAAAGCAATTAAACTTCAATTAAAAATAACTAATTTTTTAAAAAAGAATAAAAAAAAACTAGAGAGTCTTCCTGTTTATTTTGCACATGTAAGAGACTTCTGTGGCTCTAGAAAAGAGGAGTACCTGTAACAAATCTTACAGAGAAAACTGAGTTATTTCATCTGTATTTAGGGTCTAAAAGGTTAATATGGAGTATTTCCCATACTCCACCCCACTTCAAAGAAAAATTAATTCACTGAGTTCAACCTAGAAATAAAGATCATCTTTTCTCTTTCTTAAAATGCTCCTGGTCTAAAGGTCTCTGTTTAAATAGTGGAAATAATCTGCTTTCCTGGTCTTCGTAGAGAGGGAAGAGTTGACTTCTGGGCAAGTTACCAAATGACAATATTGGCAAAAATCATAGGAGCCTCAGCCTAGGATAGAGGACATCCCAGGTCTCATTCCTCATTGGGGAAAAATGCTTCAATATATAAAGAGGTCCCTCTAGTTCATTATAACTTGAAAATCATAAGAGTGATGTTTCATAGTCTCAGAGATACATTTAGAAACCCCAAAGGGTGGAGTTATTAATTCCAACAGAAATACTTCAAACTTTTTTCTTTGCAATTTGAGCTCGATATGAGCACGTTGGACTTGCTGGTCAGTTATGGGAGCCAGGAAAGAGGATTAGAAATGGAAATACTGCAAGGGTATCTTCAGAATCCAAGGGAAAAAATGACCGAGAGGTTGATGTCAGCCCAACCTTGGCTGGCTTCCACTGTGGCAAGCAAAACATAGGAGACCAGATGGCCACCTTAGCCCCCTGGGAAGTCTTCTGCTGGTGACTGCTNCTTTTAATGACTGCATATTGAAATTAAGTTAAATAATCTTCTATTAAATATTGAAATTATTGTGTAATGAGTGGAATTCTGTATAATGAGTGGTTTCTTTTGTTACGGCAAAACACCATACCCTTTAAAACTAGAGTCTTTGGTAACAACCTAGAGGGGTGGGATGGAGAGAGAGGTGGGAAGGATGTTCACGTGGGAGGGGACATGAGTAAACCTATGGATGAGTCATATTGATGTTTGGCAGAAAACAACACAACACTGTAAAGCAATTAAACTTCAATCAAAAATAACTAATTTTTTAAAAAAGAATAAAAAAAAACTAGAGAGTCTTCCTGTTTATTTTGCACATGTAGGAGAGTTCTGTGGCTCTAGAAAAGAGGAGTACCTGTAACAAATCTTACAGAGAAAACTGAGTTATTTCATCTGTATTTAGGGTCTAAAAGGTTAATATGGAGTATTTCCCATACTCCACCCCACTTCAAAGAAAAATTAATTCACTGAGTTCAACCTAGAAATAAAGATCATCTTTTCTCTTTCTTAAAATGCTCCTGGTCTAAAGGTCTCTATTTAAATAGTGGAAATAATCTGCTTTCCTGGTCTTCGTAGAGAGGGAAGAGTTGACTTCTGGGCAAGTTACCAAATGACAATATTGGCAAAAATCATAGGAGCCTCAGCCTAGGATAGAGGACATCCCAGGTCTCATTCCTCATTGGGGAAAAATGCTTCAATATATAAAGAGGTCCCTCTAGTTCATTATAACTTGAAAATCATAAGAGTGATGTTTCATAGTCTCAGAGATACATTTAGAAACCCCAAAGGGTGGAGTTATTAATTCCAACAGAAATACTTCAAACTTTTTTCTTTGCAATTTGAGCTCGATATGAGCACGTTGGACTTGCTGGTCAGTTATGGGAGCCAGGAAAGAGGATTAGAAATGGAAATACTGCAAGGGTATCTTCAGAATCCAAGGGAAAAAATGACCGAGAGGTTGATGTCAGCCCAACCTTGGCTGGCTTCCACTGTGGCAAGCAAAACATAGGAGACCAGATGGCCACCTTAGCCCCCTGGGAAGTCTTCTGCTGGTGACTGCTGTTATCTCATATATAGCAGAAAAATTTATCAGAATGAGCAGGATATTTGATTCTGCCCCATTTGACTACAGTTAAAGGAGGTTTCATAAAGGAGGTTTCCAAAGTGAAAGGAGTCAAAAGTGAATGTTGATGAGCCTTTCCTTTATCCAGGGATCAAAGTAAAGCTAGTTGAATAGGAGAACTTGCAGCAAAAGACTGTGAAGGGAAAATCTAAGACCCAAAGATCTAAAATAATTTTACAATAACACATATCTTTGTGTCCAACACAACCAAAGTGACAATGGTTTTCTTGTACAATCTGTAGCTTTAATAATAGTTCTATGATTTGGAGTTCTATTACAGTTTCCCTCATTGTGAAGACAATATTGTCTTCCCATTTCATTAGAAATAATGAATAAGAATGAAACATTTTGGAGTAGGGAAAGACTTGAGAATTCTTCTACATAAAATGCATCAACATAAAATATCAGCCCAGGATAAATAACATCCTCCAGTAACTGATTGGCTGCTTGGACTGCTATAGTTTGTGTGTGTGTGTGATGACTGTTATAAGCATTAAATGGGAAATAGCAGTAACAATGCCACTGCCCACTGAAGGATTTACAGGTACGAAAACTCGACTTCAAAACATGGGCTCATAGAGGTTAAATGAATTGCTAACATAGAATGTAAGCTCCAAGACAGCAAGGACTTTACTTCATTCTTTAATCCATCCTCAGAGCCAGAACAGTGGCCCAAACATGACAGAGGCTCAAAAAACATTTAGAGAGTGAATGGATGAATGAACAAATGAACACAGCTGTGGCCAAATTGGGATCTGAATCTATGTCTCTTTCACCCAACATGTTCCATAATTCTACAATGTTTCCCATGCCCCTCAAGTCAAAAATTAAATGTCTTTTTTCAGATCCTTCCCCCAGATCCATTTCTTTAGCTAATCGAGGAAGTTACATGGGGAAGAGGCATCATTGGGACATAAACACAAAATGCCATAGAATCAGTTCAGGTTTGAAACCCGCTCCCTTGGCCACTTTTATTGCTTTGTTTCCTCAAATTTTAGAGCAAGAAGCAGCATTAGATTTAACATGGTGCAAACACCTTCATTTGGAGACAAGAGAAGTGTTCATGTCTTGTTAAAGGTCGTATAACTAATAAGAGACCCAGGTATGACTCAAACCTGGTCTCCCACTGCAAACCAATGTGCTTGTTATTAAACCACATCACATCTCACAAGTCCTTCCAGAGAGAACTAGGGCTGATGTTCAGCTGGCATGCCCATGTGGGGCTCTACTGGCTGTTAAAATACTGAAATATGTCCTTATTGTTTAGATGATGTGCCCCAACACACGCACAATACCCACTCTGGCTTCTCCTTCAGAGTAGAATCTGGCTCAGTAACGATATTCAGCACATACTGTTTCAGCACCAGAGCCAGTGCCTGGAAGAGCCTGACTGGGCCCCCACTTCGTACTATTTGTTAAATGTTTTTAATATCACCCTAAGTGACATTTAAAAAAAAAAGAGATGAGCACAATAAAGGACAGAAATGGTATAGACCTAACAGAAGCAGAAGATATTAAGAAGAGGTGGCAAGAATACACAGAAGAACTATACAAAAAAGATATCTTCATGACCCAGATAACCACAATGGTGTGGACACTCATCTAAAGCCAGACATTCTGGAATGCAAAGTCAAGTGGGCCTTAGGAAGCATCACTACGAACAAAGCTAGTGGAGGTGATGGAATCCCAGTGGAGCTATTTCAAATCCTAAAAGATGATTCTGTGAAAGTGCTGCACTCAATATGCCATCACATTTCGAAAACTCAGCAGTACTCACAGGACTGGAAAAGGTCAGTTTTCATTCTAATCCCAAAGAAAGGCAATGCCAAAGAATGTTCAAACTACCGCACAATTGCACTCATCTCACATGCTGGCAAAGTAACACTCAAAATTCTCCAAGCCAGGCTTCAACAGTATGTGAACCATGAACTTCCAGATGTTCAGGCTGGATTTAGAAAAGCCAGAGGAACAAGAGATCAAATTGCCAACATCCACTGGATCATCAAAAAAGCAAGAGAATTCCAGAAAAACATCTATTGATTTATTGATTACACCAAAGCCTCTGACTGTGTGGATCACAACAAACTGTGGAAAACTTTTCAAGAGATGGGAATACCAGACCACCTGACCTGCCTCCTGAGAAATCTGTATGTAGGTCAAGAAGCAACAGTTACAACCAGACATGGAACAACGAACTGGTTCCAAATTGGGAAAGGAGTACATCAAGGCTGTATATTATCACCCTGCTTATTTAACTTCTACACAGAGTACATCATGTGAAATGCCAGGCTGGATGAAACCCCAGCTGGAATCAAGATTGCCGGAAGAAATATCAATAACCTCAGATATACAGATGACACCACCCTTATGGCAGAAAGCAAAGAAAACTAAAGAGCCTCTTGATGAAAGTGAAAGAGGAGAGTGAAAAAGTTGGCTTAAAACTCAACATTCAGAAAACTAAGATCATGGCATGTGGTCCCATCACTTCATGGCAAATAGATGGGGAAACAATGGAAACAGTGAGAGACTTTATTTTCTTGGGCTCCAAAATCACTGTAGATGGTGACTGCAGCCATGAAATTAAAAGACACTTGCTTCTTGGAAGGAAAGCTATGACCAACCTAGACAGCATTTTAAGAAGCAGAGACATTACTTTGCCAACAAAGGTCCATCTAGTCAAAGCTATGGTTTATCCAGTAGTCATGTGTGGATGTTGAGAGTTGGACTATAAAGAAAGCTGAGTGCTAAAGAATTGATGCTTTTGAACTGGTGTTGGAGAAGATTCTTGAGAGTCCCTTGTACAGCAAGGATATTAAACTAGTCCATCCTAAAGGAAATCAGTCCTGGCTGTTCATTGGAAGGACTGATGCTGAAGACGAAGCTCCAATATTTTGGCCACCTGATGCAAAGAACTGACTAACTGGAAAAGACCTTGATGCGGGGAAAGACTGAAGGCAAGAGGAGAAGGGGATGACAGAGGATGAGATGTTGGATGGCATCACCGACTCGATGGACGTGAGTTTGAGCAAGCTGCAGGAGCTGGTGATGGACAGGGAAGCCTGGTGTGCTGCAGTCCACAGGGTCACAAAGAGTCAGCCACAGCTGAGTGACTGAACTGAACTGAACTGATCACCCTAAGTGGGGTGGCTCGGGGGTTACACAGCCCATTGTCTAGTTCAACAGAATGCTCAGAGCCCTGACAGGGATACCTGCTTTGGGGAAGTTCCTGTTTCTACATAACAAAGCCCTATTTAGGATGAGCTTCAAATACACCACAGTGATGCAGCTGAAACCCTCAGTCCTTTTGTGGAGAAGTTCTGTCGCAGACAAAAAAGAATTGCTTGCAATGGGGGAGACCTGGGTTTGATCCCAGGGTTGGGAAGATCCTCTGGAGAAGAGAACGGCTACCCACTTCAGTACTCTGGCCTGGAGAATTCCATGGACAGAGGAGCCTGGCAGTCTACAGTCTATGGGGTGGCAAAGAGTTGGACACCACTGAGTGACTTTCACTTTCACTTTTCTTCAGAGGTATTCTTGAGGCAAAGAATTCATTGTTTTGTTGGTGTTTAGTCACTCAGTCGCATCTGACTCTTTGCAACCCCATGGACAATACCCCACCAGCTCCCTCTATCCCTGGGATTTTCCAGGCAAGAATACTGGAGGGGGTTGCCATTTCCTTCTCCAGGGGATGTTCCTGAGGCTAAAAGTCTGTAAGGGGAATTTGGAGGAAAATAAGCTAGATTTTCCAACCCAAAGAAGTAAAGTTAGAATGATGATAACTCAGCCTTCTTTCCAAACGCAGGACACTGAACAGGCAGTGGTGATTGGGAGTTTTATTGTCCTTAAAGCTAAAGCCTGGGAACAAAAAATTCTACTTTCTAACAAGTATGATTTAGGTTGGAATTTATCCCTGCAAAGGGCACTAGGCAAAGAAGTGAGTGGCTAAGGAAGCCTGTAAGATGTTCAACAACAGGAGTCTTAAGAATAAATAAATTCCACTCCCAGGAATTTACCCTCCAAATATATTTATTTGTGTGCACAAAGATACACACGCAAAGGTGCTTACAGAAACCTTGTTGCTAACAGTAAAAAACAAAAGATGACCTGCATGACCATCATCAGAGGACAGGGCAAATAAATTATGGGCTGCCAGTCAATGCAATGCAAGGGAGCTATTGCAAAGAATGTGGTCATGTTTCCTGTACTGACATAGAGAAAATTTTTGCCATATTGTTAATGAGCGCAAAGCAGAATCTTCAGTATCTTCCCATGTGTGTAAGAAGAGAAGGGTCTACCAGCCTAATGATTATATGGGCAGAGAACATCCCTGGAAGGAAACACAGAATCTACTGTTACTGGGCTTGCCTCTAAGAAATAGGACCAAAAGACTGGGGCAGGTAGGAATTTACTCTTCCCCTAAACCTTTTAACACTCTCGAGTTTTTTAACCAGGAACATGTATTACTTTGTTGGCTACAAGAGAAAAGAACATCTCTGGGCATTTCCATGCAGGCAGGGAGAAGGAGCCTGCCACAGGCAGAGGCCTGCCCCGGCCTGGACGCCCCGGCGGTTCAATCCACTTCAAAGAGGCAAAGTCCAGTGGGTGAGGAAAGCAGGGTGATTCATGTCAATCAAAATTCAACTTAGACAAAAGTATACTCCTTCTAATTTAGAACCTGGGTTGGAATTGTTTTAGCATATGTCAGAGAAGCAGCTTAGCAAAGTTGAAAGAACCAAGAACTTGGACTCCATTAAACAAGTTCCCGGAGCCTCAATTTTCTCCTCGGTAAAAAGAGAATGAAAATACTGTCCTCCCCCGGGGCTCTTATGAGGGTTAAACGAGACACTGCGTATGGAAAAAGTGACTTGAAAATCATAAAGGGCAATGCAGATGCCAGGCATTCATTAATGGTATTACTGAAAAATCCAAGTCTACAGTGATTACCTGGGGGAAAGAAAGAAGTCTCTTTTGTCTCTAAGAATGTCACACTTGTAGTTCCTATAATTACAAAAAGCATCATCATATCATTAACTTGAATTGTTCCACTGAATAAACTGATATTTTCACAGACACATGTAAAGTCTGTCTCCAAAATTTGACTTACTCTTCTATGATTTTGTTGTAAACGAATTTTGTTATAAGGAAATCTTACTTACAATCCATTGGGTCTGAAAATGAGAATGAATTTTTACTGAAAGGAAAAGAGAGTAGAGAAGAAGGAGATGCCAGTTTCTGACCTAAGAGGGAAAGTCAGAAAAACCTTCATCCGGGTGGAAGGAGCAGCGCAGCAGACATAAGAGATCCCTGGAGGAGGACACGACAGTCCACTCCAGTGTTCTTGCCTGGAGATCCCATGGACAGAGGCATCTGGTCAGCTACAGTCCACGGGGTCAAAGTTGGACTGAGCACGCAGCAGGTGGAAGTAGAACAAAATGCTTGCTACATCCGAGCACGGCATTTAAGGAACTCTGAAGTGTCGCCCCAACTTGCCTTTCCAGTCTTCTTTCTGGAACTGCCCATCTCACACTTGAGACTCTACCTGAACAAAAGCTCAAGTGTGGCTACTCCACACTTCCACCTGTGGCAGACACTGGTAATCAATCTACACAGCATCTCTCTCACTAAGCACAGACTCGGCCTCAGAATCCTTCTCAGCACTGCGCTCTAGGTAGCCACCCTCATTGCTCTGAGCTGGCAAGCAAGATGAAACCCATTTGCCGTCCCTCATTCCAAGGGTTGCAGGCTCGTCCCCATTCCCACATCAGACTGCATTCCCTTCTCTTTTTTTTCCCTTCTGCCTAGGTGTGCGTGCATGCACGCTAAGTTGTTTCAATCATGTCCGACTCTTTGTGACCCCATGGACTGTAGCCCACCAGGCTCCTCTGTCCATGGGATTCTCCAGGCAGGAATACTGCAGTGGGTTGCCATGCCCTCCTCCAGGGGATCTTCTGGACTCAGGGATCAAACCTGTGTCTCTCATGTCTCCTGCACTGGCAGATGGGTTCTTTCCTCTATTCTTTTTCTGACTATGGAAACTCTACTCTTTCTTAAAACTTCTGTTCAAATGTCACTTCCTCTGTGAAGAACCCTTGCAAAGTACCTAAGATGCAGATTGCTCAGTAATGTGTTTCTATGAATAAGTGACTTAAATAAATAAATAGCTTCACGATATCCCCTGGCAATATAGCTCAGTGGTTAAGTGTGGTGTTTGGGAACCAAACTATTTGAGTTCAAGTCCTAGTCCCATCATTAGCTGTGTGACTTTAGACCAATTACTCTCGTTCTCTGAGTCAGTTTCCTCCTCTATAAATAAGGACAGTAGTGCACTGGTATTAAATTGGATACTTGCACAAGCACTGAGCACAGTTCCTGGCACTCAGTGAGTGCTCAGTAAGGGAAAGTGACTGTTACTATTGGGAGCTGTGTTTACTTCTGGATAACCACGTTAAAGAGAAGGACCATGTCTGCGTCTTTGAATCTCCAGACTTGGTAAAGAAATTGGCGCAGGATAGGTGTTCAATCAATCTTTATGGAACTGAACATGATACACATCATGAGGGGTGGTGAGGAGCAAGAGAGAACTAGAGGAAGCTGGAGGGCAGAGAGTTCATTTCTGATTTGAGGATCAAAAAAGGAAAGAAAAGAAAAGAAGAAACCTTTGTGAGGAAGGAGTAGAAAATTTGAGCGGACTACTGAAATATGACTATGATTTTGCTAGGAAAATACGAAAGATGGCCGTGGGGCTGGGAGAGTGTTGAGGGGGCGGCAGGGTGGCAGCTTCTAATAAAAAGAGATGCCTTAGCCAAGGCATACAGATGAGTGATCACAGACTCGAGCTAGAGGGCAGGTGCAGGGTGAAGGTGTGCTCATGTGTTGTTGCAAAGGAGAATCACTGCAGCTGTAACCAGCGCAGCAAAACGGTCTCCACCCAGGAAGCCTCAGTGTGCACAGGCCCCACGGAAGACACACAGCTGACCCCACCCTACACGCTCCCTACAACAGCCATGTAAGAAGGCTGTCACAGTGTGACGGTCACACATACCCTAAGAGAGAAAGGGTCCCTGTCTCTTGGCTAAGAGCCCTCATCCCTCAATCAACAAGCAGTTGTCACGTGCCTGCTGTGTACAGGGTGCCACACTGGGCACCAGAACCAGACAAACCAGGCCTTATGGAGCCTGTGTGCTAGTACAGAGACAGTCCACAGGCAAATAAACCATTCAGTATATTCAGTTACAAGGCCTGGGGGGGTGCTAAGGTTATGAAGGAAATAAAAGGTGTATACTGGTGTGGCGGGAGCAACTGGGTAGGGCTGCCGTCTTAGATAGGGTGGCCCAGGATGCTGTCCCCAGTAAGATGACATTCATGTAGAGGTTGCAAGGAGGTAAGAGAGCAAGTCACACAGTGATCTAGGGGAGGAGCATGTTAGGAGGAGGGGACAGTAATGCAAATGTCTCAAAGAGGGGATGAACTTGGTACATCAAGGGAGAAGGAAGCTGGCCTGCAAGGCTGAACAGGTGGGCAAGGGGGAGCATGGCAGGAGATGAAGCGTAAGGGGACAGGGACAGATTCCACAGGCCATGCTCAGGGACGTGGGTGATCCTTCCCTACTCCATCAGGGAGGAGCCGGCTGCAGGGGCCACTGCGTAGGGGGACAAGGGCCAGCGGGGAGGCCATTTGCAGACTGCGGCCAGAATCCAGACAGGGACAATGGTGGCTTAGCCCAGGATGACAGCAGACACGTGGTGAACAGTGACTGAATACGCAGTAGGAGCTGAAGATGGAGGCCACAGGGCCAGCTGCCCTCTCACAACAGAATGCGCAGTCCAGGTGCACCCCTGGAGCCACCAGCCCAAGCAGTTGATTTCTTCCTCTGGGTGAGCTCATGCGTGTGTCAGACACATGTGTGAAAAGGCAGTGGATAATGCCCAGTGTCCTCCCCCAGAGGGAACAGACAATCAGCGGGCCCCAGGCAGGGTGGATCTATTGGCCAAAGGCAGGAACAGGTGCACTGGCAGGGCACGTGGCTGAGCCTTGGCACAAACGTGTCCTGAAAGGCTGCCAGCTTCTGATCCAGGGTAGGTTGACCCAGCAGGACAGGACAGAAGCCGGCTGCACCTCCACCCAAAACCAGCCCACTGGCCGGGCTGGCACAATCCCAGCACGGGAGATGAGTTGCAAAGAGTGTCAGGGCCCACAGTTCTGGCGCCAAAAGCCTAACTGAAGACTTTAGGTGGGGGCGCTCCAACCACACATACGGAGCATGTATGCACCGAGACTGGGCTCTCTCTTCATAAAGAGAAAAGAAAATACAAGTGAGTCACAGGGGGTATTTAGTTCAGACACAGAGCTCTTGCAGGACAGCAGGCACTTGACACAGAAAACGTCCCCCCCACTCCACACCAGGGCTGGCGGCAGACTGCGGTGGGGCCAGGCATGAAAGCGCCCCCGCGGCGCTCTAATGCCACCTTGTTGTTTGGACTTGACTCTTGTTCTTTAAGAGCAGAATAAAGAAGCCCCCGCTGGGAACCAGCCAGAGGCCTGGCCCCCTTCCACTGTGCCACCGATATCAAGAACAAAGGTCGTGGACACTTTCCACAGGGCTTGCGGCAGACTCTCTTTTGATTTCCTTTTTAAGACAGGGAGGGCAAGTGCTCCCCTTTCCTGGTGAACAAACCTCAGCCCGGCAAATAGCTGGTTTTGCGGGTGGATGGAGCCCCCTCCTCCCATTGTCAGTGATTTTGACTCTTAGAAAAGGTTTTCTTCTGCATTATGCCTTTATTAGACCAGTTCTCGCCCCAAAAGTAATGGTCTGAAGGAGGTGGGGAGAAACAAAACCCACTGCGCTGTTCCTGAACCCAGTGACTACTGAGAAGGAACAACAAAAGAAAGAAAAGCTGTTTCGCATTTTAAGGGTATGTTCGGGCACCCTAAGAACTCAGTCGGTTCATAAATGACTTCATTTGAAAACTTCCAGCTTGCGATTCAGTCATTCTTCAATGAGAAATATGTGATTTGCCAAACATGAAATGGAATCATTAAGCCCTGACAAAATCAATCGGAGGCAAAGCAAAACTGTGGCTGCTTGTGTTCCGTGTTGCCTTCTCCTTAACAAATTAGGTATCTCCGCGGAGAGGCATTCCAGACAGATGCTAGCATGGGGCCCTGCCTGGAAGAGGTTTGCACACTGATCATCAAAACGCATGCAGCTTGACTATTTCAGAGGCTTGACTGCCCATCCCACCCTACCCTCAGTGTGCACACTCACACACACACACACACACACACACACACACACACAAGAGAAAGAGAGAAAGGGGATTCTTCTTCCAGATTTTTCTACATTTAAAGCACTGCTCAGACATAAGCCAGACACAGAAGAGGACTATAAAATAAAATGTAGGATGAAATTGTCTAGAACTATGCACACACAAAAGTGCTTGTAAAAACAGGTGCACTCTGAAGGTCTGCAGTCTAGTTAGGAGTATTAGATCAGCGTCAATTTCCTGGTTTTGATATTGTACTCTAGTTATGGAAGATGTCAGCTAGGGGAAGCTGGGGGAAATAAACAAGGACTCGATCCCATTTTTGCAACTTCCTGCAAATGTCTATTTATTTCAAAATAAAGAGTAGTTTTAAATGCCAAATGTGTTGGTTCTACAGCAAGTGGCCTCTGACCAACTATATACCACATGGTTATTCTGGTCCATTCTGTTTTCCTTATATGCCGGGTTGTTTGGGAGTGACCCCAGGAAATACTCACTGCCATTGTATTTCCTCCACTCTCCAAGTCTGCCTGGGGGTCCAGCCACTTCAACTCAAAGTCCCACCAGCTCTATCCTTGCTCCAAGGATTCTCAAGCTTTAAGGTGCATCAGAGTCATGGAAATGTATTTAAAATGTGAATTCCAGGGCCGGACACCCCACAGATCCTGTCTAAGCAGGAAATGGGAATCTGCATTTGCAACAAGAGCCCTGGGTGATTCTGATACAGGTGATCCTAGGGTCCCACTTTAGCAGACATGACCCGGCTCGGGGTGAGTGCCTGGGAGCCTGCCTGGATAGGTCCCACATTGCAAGATGGGGAAAGAGCTGGCAGGCACTCCACATCCACATAGCAAGGTGCCCCCTGCAACAATGGAGAGAACTATAGCCCTCTTCTTCCAAATGCATGTAGCCAGTGACCTCCAACCCCAGTGCTTAAAGAAGGCTGAAAAAAGGCGTAGGAGCCTCCTTTATTGATCCCTCAGTGGCTGTGACCCTGTGACATTTGGGTTAAAATATAGAGTTTGCATTCTATCATCATTATGCCTACTACTTTTTACTGAGTGTTGATTATGTGTTAAGCACATCTCATTTAATTCTCACCACACTGCTCTGAGGGAATTATTATTTATTATCCCATTTTACAGATAAGAAAACTGAGGTTCTGAAAGTTCCAAAGTTACACTGGCAGAAAGTGGCAGAGCCAGGAGGTGACAACAAGCTATTGCTGCACCAAAACCAACACTTGAGGGCCTTTTGAGGGACCTGAGGAGGAAGATTTTCCAGATCCTTATTTCAGTGGCACTAATGTTCCTCTTCAACGTAAAGCAGATTCAAGCCTCTCAAAGCATCCTTCCATGACCCTCTGTCCCTCTCTCACCTCCATCTTCAATCCTGTTCTCTCCTACTCTTTCTCTGCTCACATCTTTTCATTTTATCCCTTTTTTCCCCTAAGTCCAAAATTACAGACTCGGTTTGCCTTGTGTCCCCCATTGCTAAGATAAGACTTTTCTCATACACTCCTCCTCCCATCCAGGCTGTCTGAAGAAATGAGCATTAGGTTCCTAGCAAGGCAAATGACCTACCATTCTCGAGAGGACACTGGGGAATCTTGTTTGCTCGAAGGTTCCAAATATAATCCATGTTCCACTCAAGGCACACTTGATGATCTTTGAAAGGGCGTTCAAAAGGCGGGACAGTCTTCAACAGCGTGTAATTCTTTGCTACAGCGTGTAGCAAATTTTCCTCCCATTTAACATTCAAGTCCCCACTGCTATATTGGTGAGTAATCCAGGCGCGTAGTATCACCACAGATACTGAAATGGAGTGTCTGATGAAATAATCATCTCTGTAAACCATGATGCTCGGGAATTTCACATGTACAATTTGTGTTCTGCTGGTGTGAAGATGTTTCTCATTCTTCCACCTTTTTTTGTACACGGGAATGCTACTTCTGAACTCAGATGAAACAACTGCTTCCAAATTGACAACACAAGGCTGAGAGCATAAATACTCTACCGAGACTTCAGACACATTGCGAACATTCCCTTCGAAGATGGTGAAATAAATAAAGTCTTTGTAAGCCACACTTTGCTCCGCTCTGGGTATCACCGACGTTGTCAGGGAAGTCTGCCTGCCCAAAGATGGTACAACATTCTGAGAAGAAAAGAAAAGAAGTAAGTTTAAAAATGATCATCTTCTTGTTAATTTTCATTTTAATTGCTTTACAGGGCTTCTCAGGTGGCGCTACTGGTAAAGAACCTGCATGTCAATGAAAGAGACATAAGAGATACAGGTCCCATCCCTGGGTCAGGAAGATCCCCTGGAGGAGGGCATGGCAACCGACTCCAATATTCTTGCCTGGAGAATCCCATGGGTAGAGGAGACTAGCGGGCTATAGTCTATAACGTCGTGAAGAGTTGGACTTGACTGAATCGACTTGGCATTCATGCACATTTGCTTTATAATGCTGTGTTCATTTCTACTGTACAGCAAAGCGAATTGGCTATACATATATATATCCCCTCCTTTTTGCATTCACTTCCCATTTAAGTCACCACAGAGGGCTGAGTAGAGTTCCCTGTTCTAGACACTATGTTCTCATTAGTCATCTACTTCATGCATAGTATCAGTAGTGTACATATGTCAGTCCCAGTCTCCCACTTCTTCCCACCACCCATATTAACAGATACATGAATCATTATATTCCTGGAAGAAAAAAAAAATCCATTTACATCATGCAATGAAAGTGGAAGATAAAGGATGTTGAAAGCACTACCAAACAATTGGAGAAAAATCAACATACACACAAGTGAAGATTAGGCCACATTAAATTCTCTCCCCAGACTGAGCAGCATCTGCTGATCAAAATGGGACTTTCAAAGCTACATGGCAATCATTCCAGAGTTGGTTTCCAAATGGAAGAGCTAGTTCAGGGCAAATCCTGAACAGAAGCAGTGAATATGCCTTAGAGTGGAAAAGAGGCAGTCCAGCTGCAGACATTTCCAACCTATTGTCCTGACTTCAAATGGTAGTCAAAAGCAGCCAAATGAGACAGGGGAGAAGAGTTCAAAGTGGCGCCCGAGAGAACACATATCAGGGATGCCAGCCTGGCCTCTTTTTCTCCGTTAAGTTCTAAGCCAGGACAAGCCTACGTTACGAATGAGCCAGCAGGAAGTTTCTATTGCTCCAAATCACACATAGGCAGGCTCGGACCACAGACTGTGTTGTCTGATTTTTTTTTTTTCCACCATGGATGGCGCCGGATGTGCCAAGAAAGATTTTTAGCTGTGGGTTTATCTACTTGTTTCAATGATGAGGCCCTCTCAGTGTACACGTTCCTTCCAGAAAAAAGTCTGGAAAGTTTTGTCATGAAATCAAGGCAATGCTTTTTGACTAGGAGGCACAGACGGATGGATGCTAAGAGCTCTTCTCTAAATGAGACTTTGTGATTTAGACATCCAAAACACAGTCAGCTCAGTTTAGTTCAGTCACTCAGTCATGTCCAACTCTTAGCAGTTCCATGAACTGCAGCACACCAGGCTTCCCTGTCGATCACCAATGCCTGCAGCTTGCTCAAACTCAGGTCCATCGAGTCAGTGATGCCATCCAACATCTCATCCTCTGCATTCCCCTTCTCCTTCTGCCTTCAGTCTTTCCCAGTATCAGAGTCTTTTCCAGTGAGTCAGTTCTTCGAATCAGGCAGCCAAAGTATTGGAGCTTCATCTTCAGCATCCGTCCAGGGAATATCCAGGTACATTTCCTTTAGGACTGACTAGTTTAATATCTTTGCTGTCCAAGGGACTCTCAAGAATCTTCTCCAACACCAGTTCAAAGGCTTCAATTCTTCAGCACTCAGCTTTCTTTATAGTCCAACTCTCACATCCATACATGACTACTGGATAAACCATAGCTTTGACTAGATAGACCTTTGTTGGCAAAGTAATGTCTCTGCTTTTTAAAATGCTGTCTAGGTTGGTCATAGCTTTCCTTCCAAGAAGCAAGTGTCTTTTCATTTCATGGCTGCAGTCACCATCTGCAGTGATTTTGGAGCCCAAGAAAATAGTCTCTCACTGTTTCCATTGTTTCCCCATCTATTTGCCATGAAGTGATGGGACCACATGCCATGATCTTAGTNGACAGAAATCAACAAAATTCTGTAAAGCAATTATTCCTCAATTTAAAAATAAATAATTTTAAAAAAATATTTTTTTAAAAATTAAGAAACTACTACACTGAAATGCCATTTTGAACCTAGGTTCACAGAGATGAAAAAGCCCAATAGTACACTGCACTGGTCGAAGTGGGGACGCCTGCCCTTATGTATTGCTGTAAGCATGACCTCCATGGACAGAAATCAGGCACTATCAAAAGTGTAAATATCCCTACCCTCTGACCCCCAAATTCTTCTAGGGTTTGCTTCTACAAATATACACAGTCAAATTTGTGCAAATTGATCTATGTATGACTTTCCACTACAGCACTATTTGTAACTGCAAAAGATAGAAAACCTAAATGTCCACCAAGGGAAAGTTGGTTTTGTAAATGACAGTACATCTTCTCCTGGAGTACTAAACAGCTATTCAAATCAGGAGGATTTCCTGTAGATAATGGGATGATCTCCAGTTGTTTGTTTGTTTGTTTTTAAGCAAATTCAGAAGTGCAACTTTTTAAAAAAGGAAAAAGTATATACACTTTTGTTTCAGCACACATGGCAGTGGCTGCTCATGTGGAGAAGGACCAGGTGACCAGGAGAGAGGGCAAGAGTAAGACCTGCACTCTTGGTCTTTACTTATCTTTCGAATTTTGTGTCCCCTAAAAGTTGGGGTTTAGGGGTGGGGGAGAAAAACAAACCATTCTAAAAGATGAAAATGGAAAATGCAGCTTCTTCAAAAGGCAGAGGAATGTTAGAAGAGGCGGCCACAACTTTTGACTAGTCATGGGAAACATGTGGGAAGAAACACCTCAAGAGGTGGGTCCAGTCCAAACTGCCCGCCCCCACAAGGAGAAGTCTAACTGTTTTATGTTATCATGTAGACCTCCAAATTACAAGAGGGGGAATAAAAATTAAAATCATCTTATAAGTAGAGAATATTAGAGCAGATGAATCCTTGGTGATAAATCAGCACACCCCATTTTTCAGACAAGGAAACAGCAAGCCGGAGGGGATGTTCTCCAACATCCCACAACTGGAGGCTTAGCCGAGTCAGCCCAGACATTCAGCGGCTCCTTCTCTTCACACCCACCCCGAGGCTCTCCACTGCACAGCGCACACCACGAGACCAGAGATTTGCCATTTCACTGCTCCCTGAGAACTCCAGGCTGAATTCTGCTTTTGTATGAAGGGAGATATGGCCAGCATTTAAACAAGTGAGGGTTTATTCACTTGGCCAGAGGTGCCAAGACGTGGCCCCCGTTAAGATCTGAATCGAGCTGTTAAGCCCAGAGCAGAGTTTAGCTGAAGCCAGAGGCGGCCGGTGCTAATGGAAGCTGGACCAGAGGGGTGAGCAAGGGTGAATAACACTCCCCAGTCCAAATGCCCACTCCCCCAATCCCTGGGGCTTCCCTTCCTCAGCTCCCTGGAAAGAGACATTTCCTTATTTAAAGATACAATAGGGAGCAGAGTCCAGGATATGCTGTAGCTTGTTAAATATAATTGTGTCCCTTTTCTTCCTCATTCTTTTTACATATACTTTAACACTTAACCCAGGCCCTGTTCTCCACTTCAGTTTTTTTTTAAACACTTAAAAAAAAAAATTTTATTGGAAGGTATTGCTTTACAATATCGGGCTGGTTTCTACCATACATCAATATGAGTCAGCCCCAGGTATACATATAGCCCCTCCCTCGTGAACCTCCCTCCCATCTCCCACCCAATCCACTCCTCTAGGTTGTCACAGAGCACTAGGCTGACCTCCCTGTGTCACACAGCAAATTACCATTGGCTGTCTGTTTTACATATGGTAATGAGTATGTCTCCATGCTACTCTCTCAATTCATCCCATCCTCTCCCTCCTACACTGTGTCCACAAGTCTGCTCTCTGTGCCTGCATCTCCATTGCTGCCTGGCAAATAGGTTCATCAGTACTATCTTTATAGACTCCATACACATGCATTAATATACAATATTTGTCTTTCTCTTTCTGACTTACATCACTCTGTACAATAGGCTCTAGGTTCATTCACCTCATTAGGACTGACTCAAATGCATTCTTTTTTAAAGCTGGGTAACATTCCATTGTATGTATGTACCACAATTTCCATATCCATTCATCTGTTGATGGACATTTAGGCTCCTTCCATGCCCTAGTCATTGTAAAAAGTGCTGCAACAAACACTGGAGCACATGCATTTCTTTCGATTACAGCATTCTCAGGGTACATGCCCAGTAGTGGGATTGCTGGGTCATATGGTAGATTCCTTAAATCGCATTTTTATTGCTGATGCTAGGAACTCCAGTAAAAACCTCTTTTAAACAGAGCTGTCTGATTTCCTTACATTTCACTTGGAAAGTGCAGTTAATAATAATGTTCATTAGTTTACATCTTATTGCTAAAAATCCCCCAGCCCACTTTTCTGTGTTAGTAAGTACAGTAATGGGTTAAATATAGTTACACTTTTCCTTGGTAACACACAACTTTCCACACCCCAGGCTCCTCATTGTGGCGATGAGTGGTGACAGAGGAGAATAAAGAAGGTATGGGGTATTCTCTCAAAGACCTTCCCTTGAATTTCTGTTTTTAAGGAAACCTCCATATACTCATTTGAAGATCATTTTATTCTCACTGGCTTCAGAGTCTCAAGTGAAGTAAAAGTATATTCCAGCTTGACAGGTTCTGGATGTATGCTATCTGATATAGTAGCCACAAGCCATACTAAGCACTCAAACTGAGATGTGCTATAAGTGTAAAAGATACAATGGATTTCAAAGACTGAAGATAGAAAAGGATGAAAAACATCACATTAATAATTTTTATACTGACTTCATGTTGTAATAAGTGAGTCAAATAAAATGTATTACTAAAATGTGATTATATGGCTCGGATTTGTGGCTCATGTGATATTTCTACCCAAAAGTACTACTCTAGATTTGAAGTCAGAGACATTTCCTGTTAAAAAGGACCACATGGTAATTATTTAGGGTTTCTCTGCCATTCAACGTTCACCTAGTGTGGTATCAAGAAAGCAGCCATTGACAACACACAAGCCAGTGAGCACGGCTGTCGCCCACGGCACTCTTGTTTACAGAAAAAGGCAGCAGGCCAGATTGGCCCAGGGACCATAGCTTGCAGACCACTGCTGTAGATTGTCAAGACTTTACTCTACATAGAGTTTTTGTATCATTAGATATTATTTTGTCATTCTTATGGAAATGTGTTCTCATGTCATTATTTTGAATTACAGCCATTTGGAAAGATGACAAGATCGTACAATAATCAACAAAGACCACTTAAAGTGTTAGAGTTTTAAAAGAACACAGAGATACACTTTTTAAATGAATAATCACATAGGAGAGATGAGATGAATAACTCAATCAGGCATCATTTCCTATACCTGTGATTGATGAGGTTTGATTTGTTATTTTGCCAAGGGTCTCTTGTGGGCATGTTGACATCTTGCTAATGTTTCTTTCGCTAAAAATCTAAGATGAGAAGTTAGAGCTAGGCTGAGAAAAGACAGAATTTCATGGACTGACACAGATGATTTGAGAAGTATGCGTGTCATCTGGGGAACAGGAGAAGAGCAACATCAGGGATAGGGCAATATTCTTAATATGATGGGATGTGCTGGCCCCAAAGAAGACCTCAGAGTCACTGTAAATGGTTTGAAGACCATGGTTTAAATCCCCCAAGAAAGTGTTACAATCTTCAGTCTTGTGGGCAACTATGTGATGTAGGCAGCTAGCATCTTGTGAGTTGGAGCAGACCCAGTGGGCAGCTGCTACACCGTGAGCCGTGGCTACCTCTATTATGTACAAAACCAACACCGATTAGTGACACATCACACTCTAAATATTGATTAAGCTGAAGCTGATTTCCTGGCTCAAGTCATGTGTGTGGTTATGAGCTATTTTCTGCCAGGAGAATAAGGCAATTAACTTTAAGAGTTTCAGCTACAGGCATGACACGTGTCCAACCTTCATAGGTATTTTCACATGCCAGGTTGCATTAACAGAAGCTAAAAATTACCCCCAAATGTTCCTTTCTTTAGATATTATAAAGTCAGAGTCCATGTCTTATTCATTGTTATGTCTCCTGCTTCTAAGACAGAGCTTGGCACATATACAGTTTGGCTAAGTGTTTCTTGCTGAAATAAAGTACCAGACATGGGCATTTTTGCCAGAAGCCTCAATGGTCCAACTCGGATCAACTGCCTCACAGTCCTGGAGGCACCTTTATATAACTCAAAGGACTAGATCCAATCTTGAGTTCCCACCACCCTTTCCTGACATCCACAAGTTCTTTGGTCATGGAGGTGGATTGGCACTTCCTTCCATGTTTTCCATCCAGCCTCATTAATCTCCTTCCAAAGAGCCCTTAGCCTCTGGCATCTCACTGGGTGTTAGAGCTGACCTGGGGGCCTGTGAGTGAGGTCAGAGAAGGTGGTACTCCAGCACTTATCATGTTCCTTTGGGGTGGACTTCTCCCATATCTTTCAGACAACTGCCCTACAGTCTAGAACTTTTCCATTTCTACATACCAAAAATACAAATTAAAAAATTTTAGATTTCCTGTCCCTCTAGCCTCTGTTGGACTCCTTCTCATCTGGGAAGTTCATCCATGTTAATGGGATAATGAAAAAAAATACTGCAGTAACGTCATATATCTGCATTTCTCTGCCAGCTTGGGGGAGATCATGCCTTTAAAACAAGGCCAAATGCCCTGCAGCTCATAAGCAATATAGTTGGGGTATAAAGGACATTGCTGTGCCCCTCAAATGATCATTTAGGCAGCCACATCCATGTTCTACCTACACACAATGGAGCTGGGCTCAAGCCCTGAAACATCTGTTTATACCAGAAGGAAGCTTTAATCAAAGTCAAACTTGACAACAGTCCACAGAGTCACAAAACAGATTCCTTTGTCTTTGTCTAATTATGTGTGTTTTGTAATTTTTAAAAAAGAAAGAAAGAAATGGGTCATTCATGTATGTTCCTAATAATAGACCCCAAATTGGAACTCTAACTGCATTTCATTCAGCCTAAGAATCAAGAAACAGATGAACTTATATATCTTTTGGATTAACAAAAAAATCTATCGCCACCTAAACTTTTTTTAGGATGAGTGCATCTCATTCCTTTAAAAATCAATAAGAGGAAACTATTCAAATAACCTTCTCTTGTTCCAAAGAGCTGAGAAAGCTTGGTTCTTCTCTCTATATGATCCACTTATTAGTTAAGGAAGGGGCAGAGAGATTAGAAAATCTTAACTCTCGTCACTTTACACCTCGCTGTGGAAAATTCATTTACACTTACACATGCACATGAATATATCTGATTGTAAACAATACTTGACTGTTTTTCTCATCCCTGTTTATTCTACCCCATGGGCTCCTAAGAAAACCTTGGCTCTTGAGCACCCTCTCTCCAAACTGGTTGGATCAAACTTTCCATAGGTCAAAAGGGCAACTGCATTGACTTACAAGGCCCTTGTTTATGACTTCTGCCAACTAGAAATAAGCAAAAATTCTGTTTATGTCAACAAAGCATGCCATTAAGCAGAATGAACAATGACGTCAACACAGACTTCAAGGTTATGACAAGCCTAGAGAAACATTTCCCAGCTGACCCAAGTGCCTTCCCCAAACTGAGAGCTGGCTAGAGAAATGCCATTACAATCATGATCAATACTCCTTGCTGACCCAATATTCCTCTCTCCCATTTAATATTGTTTGATATGCTATTTCTTTCTAACACACATTACAGGAGGGTAAACAAGGTTGGTTCAGTTTCATTACACTGAGTACCTGCTATGTGCTGGACACTGGGACAAATGCAGTTAAGTCTTCTCATTCACTTCTAACCTCATCCTCTCACACTAAGTTGCACGGGTCTCCCCTCTAACCTCACAGCAGCTCCATGAGGGACACAGCATTCCAGTTAACAGAAGAGGAAATAGAATGGATTCAGAGAGGGTAAATAACTCTCCCAAGAGCAACCAGCTACTAAAAGGCAGAACCAAGATTCAAATCCATAGCTGCTGACTCCAAAGCCTGTGATGGTGTGCCTCCTGCCTCACAGAAACACCGCAATTGATGCCTTAAATGCACTCACTTACGTCTATGCCTGTCACCACCTTCTGGTTACAGGTGGGATAGTCCCAGGACTTGGCTCATTCTCATCTTAAAAGTGGGGGGTGAGAGGTTAAATGCCATCAGATCACCATGCATGCATTACATCTGGGGAGGGGAGACATTATCTTACTCACAAACATACACGCTGCACAGAGCTGACTCCCCAGTCCGGGTCAGCCCTTCTTCGGGTGAAGCTAGGAAACCAATACTAAACCGCCAAAGCAGAACCTTCTCAGCAGTTCCTCACATCCTGCTTGCCCTCCTGCCCCTCAGTCCTTTTCCCCAGGGAATGGGATGAGCAATAAACAGGGTAACTGAATTTGCTTCAGGCTATTTATGGTCTACTCCACTCTATCCATCTTCTCCATAAACTGCCTGGGTTTTTCACACCTTCTCTTCTACCTTCCCTCCAGCTGCTTCGTTCAGCCAACTAGTGGCTCCTACACTGTTGCCAAGAGGCAACCAGAAGGAAGAGAAAACAGGAGGCAAACACCACCATTTGGGAGCTTTTAGGGGCTGTGGTTAGGAGGCATGAAGAAGCTATTGGCTGATGTGAAGTTTGAGGATGGTCTGTGCATTTCAGACATGCATAATTACTTGCACAAACTGGATAATTGAGGGCCTCTATACCTTGTTGTGAACTTCCTAGGTCTGTGTTACACAAAGAAAGGAATTAATGAATACTCCTAAAGGGACAACTGACGGTCTGTGGCAGGTTACAGAGAATTCTGTACCAGACTCTGTCACAGTCACTGTCTGCTAATGAGCCCCACGTACATCTGTGACGCTAATGCACTTTCGTTTCTTTGTCCTCTGATTGTCTCACAAGTGCAAATGTCCACTCGGAATATTTCAGCTCTACAGAGGACACCAATACCAGCCGCCGTGAGATTTGTTTTCCCATTTAAGAAAAACAATTATACATTCGAGACTAGAGTTCGGATCAGACAGAACTGCCTCCTACAAGTGCCATTGTCATAGATGAGGCTGGGCAGCCTCAGGTCATTCTAGTCACGTCTGGAGGAAGGTAAGAGTTAATGATGACCGGGACTGGCAAGGGGGTCTGTGAGGCTGAGCAAGAACTCCACGGACCACACCAGACAGCACCCGTGACCCCAGTGGAAGCAGTTTCCATTACCTTTTGTTTACAAGGGCCTCAGCCTCTCTGAGGAGGCTCTCTGCATCTTGACCTTTGGCGACCTCAGAATTTTTTTGGCAGCTGCTAGAACCAGGGATCATCTTTTCAGAAATCTGCCTGGCATCGTTCCGTGACTTATCTTTCAGGCCTCGTCACAATTATTCATGCTTTGGCAGTATCCTAGCTACAGTCACAGTACTGTTCTTGGGCTGCTCCTGAAGGTTATTCTGTCCCAGCTAGTGGAAGAGGAATGTGCCCATCACCTCAGGACCCTGGCTCCAGAAAGCATGTCCCCCATGAGGGCAGGAGCTTAAAGGCATTTGTTTAGAAAGCTACTCTGAACCTTCAGCCCTTGTAAACAAGCATGTAGGTAAGGATGACACAAAAGAGGAATCAGTCCCCAGATCACCAACAGTTTGTCTTTGGAATACACTCCAAGGCACACTTGGTTATACTAATGGACACATGTTCATACAGACTCAAGTGCTGAACTCAGCCAGCTGCCTCTGGACTGTACAAGGACTCCATCCTTTACCTCTCCACTGCGATGGCAAATATCTCCTGACTTTACCTTTTTTTTTTTTTCTCTTTAGCATTCTGCTTCTACTCTGTGGCTGGGCTTCCTGCTTTGTGTATTTTAAGCTACTTTAGACATGACCTCACATCCTGGCCCATTTCACAGTAGCTGCTAATTTTAAGAAGTTTACTAATGGGCCATACATCTATGAATGAGGGGAATGGGTTACAAGCAGCAAAATCCAGAAGGCAATAAGCTAGAAGCCAATGGCTAGAACTGGGGCTCTGGAAGGAGACAGACTTGGGTTTCCACCTTGGACTACCTGTGTGTCCCAGGGCAACTAATATAATCTCTCTGAGCCTCAGTTAACTCATCTAAATAGGGATCATACTAGCTCCTACCTCACAAGGTTATTGTTAAGATTAATATTGGATAATGCATATAAATAGCCTATCACAATGCAAACTACTAGTAGTGGTAGTATTGCTATTGTTATTTAGGTTTCCAAATTATAGGATAGCTTTCTTCCTCCAGTGTCTACATATTTCTGAGGTTCTGCTTAGCTTTTCTGCTCTCAACCCTCCACCTGTCCACCTCTCTGTCCTGACCAATCACTCTCTCTAGGAAGCATCCCTAGATACACAAGAAGCACACAATTATGCATTTTCTCAGTTGTTCCATCTTTTTCATGCAGCTGTTTTACATTTTCCCCAATTTGCAATTGAATTTCTCCAACGTCAAGAGGGGTTACCTTTCAGCAGTTTCTCTGGTAGCACAAACCTCTAGAGCAAAATCTCCAGCCAACGGCTAGACCTTTAGAACAAAAGGTTAAGCCCACCTTCCAAGTCACACCTTTGCTTCTCGGGGTTTTGCAAAACCTTCTCATTCAGTTGCAAAATGGCTTTCTTGTTTATCCAAATCATTTTTCTTTTACAGTAGCATATATGAAGCTCATCTGAAGGAAGCACACACAGTCAGGAAGCACTGACATTTCCCTTTCCAAGATAATTCCAAAATTCATTCCTTCTTTGTCTGCCAAGACGTTCATCCATGCTCTAGTTATTTTCCACCTTACAGTATTTGCTATAATCTTTCTTTTTGGAGCCCTACCTTACCACTTCACTAACTCACCATAGTCTGTTCATAACATCATTTTTCTCCTCTCTGTGATCGGTTCTCTCAAATCCCCCTTAGTCCACAGAGAACTTTTACACTTGCTCCATCATCTGTCTCTGTTCCTGTGGACCACTTAGGCTTTTATTGCTCTTGTTTTTTTAAATTTCTTGTAACTGTCAAGAAGCAGTCTCTCCTTGCCAGGTCTTGGGATTTCCACGTGGAACCTTCCTGATTGCTTGTCCATTAATGTTTCACACAGTGCTCTACCACATCATTTCTGCCTCTGTGGGTAACCAGTGCATTGTGGACGGGAATCATCTGTTTACACTGAAACCCTGTCATTTGTTATGGCAGTTTTATTTATGAGCCTGTGTGCTATAACTCTGTGGCATAAATATTAAATAATAATATCTCTTGGGTGAAAAAAAACATACATGTCAACTGACAGCTTCTTATAAAAACATGAACTAAAGCCAACCACAAAACCTGGTACTGGCTTATTTTATAATATGAGGGAAAACTGCTCAACAGGTATATACTAAAGCAGAATTACAACTTGCATTTTTACATCCTCTTGCTTCACAGAGCGAAACATCCAAGAAGTAAAGAGTATCAAAAGAAACTTGGGCTGGATGGCAAGTTTCTCTGGAATCAAATTCTAATTCCTGCTAGTTCTTAAGCACTTTTATCCTCCAAAAAGAAAAGTCTCCGAATAATGACAATGCCACATAAATGAAAATAATTCTAGACAATGACACTGCTCATTTTTTTTCTTTTTAGTATTCTGTGAATTTCCTATTACATCAGTTTCATGATTCAGCATTTTCCATTTCATTTATTTACAGTAATATATGGCAAGATAACCCAAGATTTCTGCAGGATCCTGGAACATAAGGTAGGCTGGCTGGACAGAAAGGGTGTTCCCTCCTGCAAATTTACTATAGTTTAGGAGAATTCAAAGCAGAAGACAGAAAGCTACCGAACGAATTGAGGACTATTTCCCCACCTTGTTCTGAGGGTCTTAATTACTCTGGTATTTTAAATGAGCTGGTTTTAAATAATAGGTTACTGCCATTTAGTTGATGACTAAAGCAGAAGCCAAGAAGTGTGCAAATTGTAAACGGAACATGCATGAGCCGAGTGTGTTCTCTGAAATAATGCTCAAGACGCAGCTGAAGTCTCCACTCTGGCGGTAAGCATGTTACAAAGAACTAGATTTCCTTCTGGCATCCGCAACTTGGCTGGAGCGAGCATGGAGGAGTTGAAGAGCGCTGGAAACACTAGGCTCCTCGCCCGGTGCGTCCGCACAAAACGGTCCGGGCCATGAAGACCGGGTGGAAACTAAAAGGAGGGTCGAGGCGGGTGGCTTTGGCGGAGAGCAAGAGGCGAAGTTGGGTACGGGAAAGAAAGGAGCCGCAAGACTGTCAGGGAAGCCCAGGACTGGCGGGGAGGAGGCAGGAGAGCCGTGCGAAGCAGGGAGGGAGGAAACGCGGGGAGCGAGGCTCCCAGATGAAGTGGGGAACAGGACCGGGTCTCCAGAGGAAACTGACTCGGGTCTAGAGCGGGTCTCAGAGGAAGAGGAACGGATCCCGGAGAGAGTGCAGCGCCGCAAGTCCGGTCCACGCACCCCTCTCCACGCCCCGGGTACCCATCCCAGGTGCCGGGAGCGCCCAAGGTGCGGCGGCAAGGAAGAAACAAAACTAGCCGCGCCGTACCCGCCCGCGAGGCGGAGGTCCCTGGTCGCCCCTACCCGCGTCCCCGGGGCCCCGCGCGGAGGGGAGGACCCGGGCAGGGTCCGGCGCTCACCAGGTAGCAGAGCACGAGCAGCGCGCAGGCAGGGCGCACGCCGAGGCCTGGGGGGACGCCGCCGCTCGGGGGTGCCATAGCTGCGGCCCGGGGGTCGACCGCGGGCGGCGGGGGTTGCTGCTGCCGCCGCCGTGGCCACCCGAGCCCCGCACCGCGCCGCTGCATGGCGAGGCCGCCCGGATCCGGGCCGGAACAGGTCACCTGGTGCAGGGACCGGCCCCCGCCCGAGGCGCCACCTTCCCGCCCGCCCCCGGCCGGGCGGCCGCCGCGCGCGGGGCCACCTGCCGCCGGACCCGCAGCCGCCTCCACTGCCGCTCCCGCCGTCGCCGCCCCCGCAGCCCCAGCCGAGCGCCGGCCCCTCCCCGCCCCTCCGGCCCCCTTCCCCCCCCCCCCCCCCCC
>SJYW01052133.1:209794-219910 GCA_006410735.1 Raphicerus campestris
TTTTTTTTTTTTTTAATTGGAGGCTATTGCTTTACAGGATTGTGTTGTTTTCTGCCATATATCAACATGGGTCAGCCACAGGTGTAAATATATCCCCTCCCTCTTGAACCTGCCTCCCATCTCCCACCCCATTCCACCCCTCTAGGTGGTCACAGAGCACTAGGCTGACCTCCCTGTGTCACACAGCAAATTCCCACTGGCTGTCTGTTTTACATATGGTAATAAGTATGTTTCTATGATGTTTTTTCCAGTTCATCCCACCCTCTCCTTCCCCAGCTGTGTCCGCTGCCCTGAAAATAGGTTCGTCGGTACTTTTTAATGCTTATGGAAGACAGTCTGTTCCAGTTCCAGAGAACTGGACCTCATAGTGTTTCTGGGGGTCCCATCTGTCTTCCAAGACCTTCCTCTGGACTTTTTTTCTCCTCCTTCATTAAACATGGTTTAGAGTGGTCTTCGGGGAACTGAATTCTTGGGTTGTTTGTAATCAGGATATATGGAATGAAAGCTTTCAAGTCTTGTGAGCTTTAAGGGTTTGAATTTACCTAACTCTAGCCAATGTGGAGGCACCCCCTAGGGAACGGGGCTCTTGTTAACCTGATGTATGTCTCACTTAGGTATCTTCTACTGCCTTCCTACTGTGTGTCTGGCTCCACCCCAGGTACTGGCAATCCTCTGAGGAGCAGCAGGCAGGCAGAAAACTGACCCAAACACAATTTGATCCTCTGGAAGTGACTTTCAAGTTGCTCTGTGGTCCAGGGCAGGGGGTGATGGGATTGACTGTTAATTCTGTACTGCAGAGCTGTCTCTTATACACATCTCCCCTCCCTCCGTTTCCCATTTTTCCCTCTCCCCAATTCTCTCACTCTTTTCTCTCTCTTCCTAACCGCCTCCCCTTACCCCCCACTTTCTCCCTTCTCTCCCAATCCCCTTCCTCTCTCCCCTTCCTTTTCTCATTCTCTCTCCTGCACATCCCGTCTCTCCCACCCACTCCTCCGGCGGGTCGCGCAGCCCAGTTCCCGCCCGTGCAGTGGGTTTTTGTTTGGTGGCTTTTTTGGCGAGGGCGCCATTCCCTCCCGGCGCAGGGCGAGTGTGCCCCCTGGAGTCGCGCCTCGCAGCGGCTCAGCTTCCAGTCTTTAAGATGGATTTTGACCCCTGCCAACCTCCACCTGTCCACCTGCAGGGGCGGGGCCGCCTCCCTGCCTGCACAGTTTCAGCCTGGGTTGTGCCCCACCCTGCCAGCTGGTTCGCGGCACGTTCTGGATGCTTCCCGAGGGTTTTGTGCCGGGCTGGCACCGCCACCGCCGCCGCCGCCGCCGAGCTCTTTGTTTTAATTGTCCAGAGTATCGGCACCCTAAGCGGGTTTGTATTTGATTTGCATCCCTGTGCCGCGGCTTCCACTTTGGACCGAAAAGAAAATGAGTTAATTAGGCCAGTGCGATTGTGCTCAAGCCCCAAGTGAAAGGGGCGAGGCTCTTGAAGTGCACAAACAGCTTTAAAAAAAAAAATCCAGCACAACCTCGGCCTTGGGGACTCAGGTTGGGATGGCTGCTCGCCGACCTGAGTTCTGCAGTCAGGCCAAGGGGCCAAGCTGGAATGAGGGGTCCCCAGCTCTCGCCAGCCCTGGCGCTCTGGGAAGCGTGCGGCTGTGTCTAACGGCTCACACAATTGCTTGGGCCCGCGGCTGCTGTGAAACAGTTAACCAGCCTTCGAAAGTTCTCTAAAGCTTCCCTTTGGCACTGGTGGATTGAGCGGATTGGAACTAATAATAGATTGGGAGCCTGAGAGGACACCATAGCAGGTCAAGTCCCGACAGGCATCAGGAGAGAGTTGGTGGTGAAGAGAGGATGCCCAGGGTAGGGTTGGACCAGCTTTGGAATCCCCTGTGCCTGGATATGCCCTCAGCCATCTCTTGTGCAGCCCTGGCCACACTCAGCAACTCAGCTGAGTCATTCCTTACTTTTTTTAGGTCACCTAGGACTGTGGCCCTGGGTCAGGCTCTTGGCTCCAAGTCACTCGCTGCAAAGTAGTCTTATGTCACCCATTCTCAAACTTTAGTCTGCCTCGCAATCACCAGGAGGGTTTGTTAAAACCCACATTCCTGGGCAAGTCAGCTACAATTTGGGGTTCAGCTGGTCCTGGGTGGGACTTGCTACCAAGCTGGGAGGTGATGCTGCTGCCAGTCCAGAGACCCCATTTCCTGAACCACTGGCTGATAGGAAAGGATCACTCTGCTCCCCCTTCACCCAGAAGCAACCACATTAAAGCGTTTGAGGATTTCTTTATTTTATACTTTGTCCCACTTCCACAGACCCAAAGCTCTTAAAATTCTCCTGTGTGATGTAGAAAACCATTTATTCTATCAAGTATCCAAAGGGATAAAAGATTTGGTGGCTTTGTCCTAGATTATATACATATTTTTTTCTATCAGTATAGTAGACTGTAGTTTTGTTTTTTTTTTTTTTAATTGGAGGCTATTGCTTTACAGGATTGTGTTGTTTTCTGCCATATATCAACATGGGTCAGCCACAGGTGTAAATATATCCCCTCCCTCTTGAACCTGCCTCCCATCTCCCACCCCATTCCACCCCTCTAGGTGGTCACAGAGCACTAGGCTGACCTCCCTGTGTCACACAGCAAATTCCCACTGGCTGTCTGTTTTACATATGGTAATAAGTATGTTTCCGTGATGTTTTTTCCAGTTCATCCCACCCTCTCCTTCCCCAGCTGTGTCCGCTGCCCTGAAAATAGGTTCGTCGGTACTTTTTAATGCTTATGGAAGACAGTCTGTTCCAGTTCCAGAGAACTGGACCTCATAGTGTTTCTGGGGGTCCCATCTGTCTTCCAGGACCTTCCTCTGGATTTTTTTCTCCTCCTTCATTATACATGGTTTAGAGTGGTCTTCGGGAAACTGAATTCTTGGGTTGTTTGTAATCAGGATATATGGAATGAAAGCTTTCAAGTCTTGTGAGCTTTAAGGGTTTGAATTTACCTAACTCTAGCCAATGTGGAGGCACCCCCTAGGGAACGGGGCTCTTGTTAACCTGATGTATGTCTCACTTAGGTATCTTCTACTGCCTTCCTACTGTGTGTCTGGCTCCACCCCAGGTACTGGCAATCCTCTGAGGAGCAGCAGGCAGGCAGAAAACTGACCCAAACACAATTTGATCCTCTGGAAGTGACTTTCAAGTTGCTCTGTGGTCCAGGGCAGGGGGTGATGGGATTGACTGTTAATTCTGTACTGCAGAGGGGCAGAGAAAGAGAAGGTCAGGATTTCTATTCACAGTCGACTATGACATTTTGATCCAGAAGACAAAATCCTTTATTGCCCTTGCCTCCTCTCTAGAGGTTTGTGTCATTAATTTGAAAGGTGTGGTCTGGTTTCAGAAGAAGTCTCTATATTTAAAAATAGCCTCTTTTCCATTGCCCCCATGGAAGGCTTAAAATTCCACCATTACAATTCATTGGTTTGAATTAAGTTTTAATACTCCACTAAAATGTGAAGGCCCCTGGAGAAAGTGTATTAATGTGATATCTCTCATTACTGCCAAAGCATACGTCAGTTCATCACATGTTCTCTAAGGAGACAGTGGAAGGTGAACGATTCCATACCTGAACATGGGAAAGGAGAAAGGCAACAGAGTCTGGAAGGAAGATGGCAGCCTCCCTTATCTGTGGAGGAGCACCCAGAGTCATGGAGGGAAAAGGACTGGGGAGGATCTGCTTGCCTGGGTGGATGCTGTGTAACATCCGGGGCCAGCAGTTCTCAGATTCTGGAATGGTTGTGTGTGTGTGTGTGTGTGTGTGTGTGTGTGTGTGTGTGTGTGCATGCACGCAATTGCACACATGCTCAGTCATGTCCCACTCTTTGCAACCACATGGACTGTAGCCCGCTAGGCTCCTCTGTTCATGGAATTTTCCAGGCAAGAATACTGTAGTGGGTTGCCATTTCCTACTCCAGGCCAGAATGGTTGGAGATCAGAAAAATCTGAGAGCAATGCCATTTGGCCAACTGTTAACTTACCGAGTAAAAATATTTAAGTCAAACCGCCAAACAAAATACAATCCCCACCCCCTATACACAGTCTTCTATCAGGATTATTTCATTAACAAGACAGCATTTTTGCCAGCAAAAATTAGGAAGGAACTAGCATCATAATAATGGAGAAGGAAATGGCAAGAAGGAAATGGTACTCTTGCCTGGAAAATCCCACGGATGGAGGAGCTTGGTAGGCTTCAGTCCATGGGGTCGCTAAGAGTCAGATATGACTGAGCAACTTCACTTTCACTTTTCACTTTCATGCATTGGAGAAGGAAATGGCAACCCACTCCAGTGGTCTTGCCCGGAGAATCCCAGGGACGGGGGAGCCTAGTGGGCTTCCGTCTATGGGGTCACACAGAGTCGGACACAACTGAGGTGACTTAGCAGCAGCAGCAGCAGCTCAAACAGTAAAGAATCTGCCTGCAATGCAGGAGACCNTTAAGGGTTTGAATTTACCTAACTCTAGCCAATGTGGAGGCACCCCCTAGGGAACGGGGCTCTTGTTAACCTGATGTATGTCTCACTTAGGTATCTTCTACTGCCTTCCTACTGTGTGTCTGGCTCCACCCCAGGTACTGGCAATCCTCTGAGGAGCAGCAGGCAGGCAGAAAACTGACCCAAACACAATTTGATCCTCTGGAAGTGACTTTCAAGTTGCTCTGTGGTCCAGGGCAGGGGGTGATGGGATTGACTGTTAATTCTGTACTGCAGAGGGGCAGAGAAAGAGAAGGTCAGGATTTCTATTCACAGTCGACTATGACATTTTGATCCAGAAGACAAAATCCGTTATTGCCCTTGCCTCCTCTCTAGAGGTTTGTGTCATTAATTTGAAAGGTGTGGTCTGGTTTCAGAGGAAGTCTCTATATTTAAAAATAGCCTCTTTTCCATTGCCCCCATGGAAGGCTTAAAATTCCACCATTACAATTCATTGGTTTGAATTAAGTTTTAATACTCCACTAAAATGTGAAGGCCCCTGGAGAAAGTGTATTAATGTGATATCTCTCATTACTGCCAAAGCATACGTCAGTTCATCACATGTTCTCTAAGGAGACAGTGGAAGGTGAACGATTCCATACCTGAACATGGGAAAGGAGAAAGGCAACAGAGGCTGGAAGGAAGATGGCAGCCTCCCTTTTCTGTGGAGGAGCACCCAGAGTCATGGAGGGAAAAGGACTGGGGAGGATCTGCTTGCCTGGGTGGATGCTGTGTAACATCCGGGGCCAGCAGTTCTCAGATTCTGGAATGGTTGTGTTTGTGTGTGTGTGTGTGTGTGTGTGTGTGTGCATGCACGCAATTGCACACATGCTCAGTCATGTCCCACTCTTTGCAACCACATGGACTGTAGCCCGCTAGGCTCCTCTGTTCATGAAATTTTCCAGGCAAGAATACTGTAGTGGGTTGCCATTTCCTACTCCAGGCCAGAATGGTTGGAGATCAGAAAAATCTGAGAGCAATGCCATTTGGCCAACTGTTAACTTACCGAGTAAAAATATTTAAGTCAAACCGCCAAACAAAATACAATCCCCACCCCCTATACACAGTCTTCTATCAGGATTATTTCATTAACAAGACAGCATTTTTGCCAGCAAAAATTAGGAAGGAACTAGCATCATAATAATGGAGAAGGAAATGGTACTCTTGCCTGGAAAATCCCACGGATGGAGGAGCTTGGTAGGCTTCAGTCCATGGGGTCGCTAAGAGTCGGACATGACTGAGCAACTTCACTTTCACTTTTCACTTTCATGCATTGGAGAAGGAAATGGCAACCCACTCCAGTGGTCTTGCCCGGAGAATCCCAGGGACGGGGGAGCCTAGTGGGCTTCCGTCTATGGGGTCACACAGAGTCGGACACAACTGAGGTGACTTAGCAGCAGCAGCAGCAGCTCAAACAGTAAAGAATCTGCCTGCAATGCAGGAGACCTGGGTTCAGGCCCTGGGTTGGGAAGATCCCCTGGAGAAGGGAATGGCTACCTACCCCAATATTCTTGTCTAGAGAATTCCACGGACAGAGAAACTTGTAGATTAAAGGGCTACAATCCATGGGATTGCAAAGAGTCAAACATAACCGAGTAACTTTCACACACACACACACACACACACACACACACACACACACACACAATATAATGGAAAATAATCTGAAAAATATATATATATATAAAACTGAATTACTTTGCTGTATACCTGAAACTAACACANGACTGAAGTGACTTAGCAGCAGCAGCAGCAGCTCAAACAGTAAAGAATCTGCCTGCAATGCAGGAGACCCGGGTTCAGGCCCTGGGTTGGGGAGATCCCCTGGAGAAGGGAATGGCTACCCACTCCAATATTCTTGTCTAGAGAATTCCACGGACAGAGAAACCTGTAGATTAAAGGGCTACAATCCATGGGAAACTGAATTACTTTGCTGTATACCTGAAACTAACACACTACTGTAAATCAACTATATTTCAATTTTAAAATGCCACTAAATAAAATTATATACCTATGAAAAAATCAACTGGTCATTTCTCTCTGTTCCCACTAAGCATTGCCTGCAGCCCTTTAATCCTGCTTTATGCTGTAGTTAGTTTGTTGTCCATTTCTCCTCAGATGGACTGTGAACTCCTTGAAAGCAGGGGTTGTGTCTTAATCAGCTCTGAGTAACCCTCTCATGCTTTGCATAGAAAGTTCCTAAACAAATTCCTTGAACATAATCAAATCCACTATCTTCCTTTTCCATTTTTCCTCTCTCTTCCCTCTCCTGTCTTCCTTCCTTCTTATCTTCCTTCCTCCTTTTCCTTTTTTTATTTGTTCCTCTCTCCCTGAGTTTCTTCTGTTAGAACACAGTCGCCCTCCCCACTCCCAGCCTCCACCGCAGTCAGAGGTCTCTGGCATCTTCCCACCTTCTCCTTTCTTCTATCCTTGACTTCCTTTCTGCAATTTCAGATATTTGGAATCAAGACGAATGAACTGTGACATTTGCCTTTTACATCAAAATAGAAGAGCAGAAAATGAAAATAGAAGAGAAGAAGGCTGTAAGAAGACACATTCCCATTCTGACCAGGAGTCCATGGGATTTCTTTCTGCCAAGGACAGCATTCAGGATCCAGCTAAATTCTGCACGGTGTTTTTAAATGTTCAGTACTTCATTTTTCTTTTGACACCTAGTCTTTACCTTCCCTCCATCCCAGTTCTATCTCTGTTCTATCTGTATATGGACTGATTACTTCCTATTTCTGCCTTACTTAGAACATTGCATCCTCATGTCTTGATTGCCAGACCTTGTCCTTCAAGCCTCTGACTCTGCGGACTCTTCCTTTGGGCCCCAGAGCCCTCGCTCTGAGAAGTTGTAGTGAAAAGGCAATGGAAGCTCTTGGTGTCACCTCAAACTTTCCCTGTGTATTTCTGTGGGGATGCTGAAGGTCTCAGAATCATTCGGTCTATAGCTCTGAAATGAGCTCTATTTCTGGGACTGTCAGATGAAATGCTGTTGCTCCTAGTTATTTTTGGCTCTTTGCCCTTCTGAATAGGAGCATATTCAGCTCAATGCTCCCCCCAACTCTGAGCTGAGAAAAAGCATGCAGTTTCCCTTAGCCAAGCCTCCTCCCTCCCGTGTTGGAAACACTTGTCCCCTTAAGCACCAGCTGTCATCCCTGGTCCGCTCCCAGGATGTCTGTGCAGTGTCCAGGTGAGCAGCAGGGAAATCCACTCTCTGGCCACTGGTGAAGGGCTCTGTGAGCTGAGCATCCCCGGGAAGGTGCAGCCAGAACCTCCTCACTCATACATAGATCTGCATGTTGCCCTTCCGAGGCACAGCTGAAAAACTTCTCCAGATCCTTGGGGGAATCTGAGATGGAGGGAGACGTTTCAGGCTCAGTGAGCAAGAAATGTTTGTACACGGTGGGTCTGAGGAAGGAAGATGCTCTGAGATGCGGAATGTCAAGAGCACATGTCCACAGGTAGAAGGATGTCTTTGGTTGTGCGTGTTGGAAGAAAGTGTGTGTGGAAAAGGAGCAGAGTGGAGAGGAGTTGGGTGTGAATGTGCAGATCCGCTCGGGATGGGGAGTGAGAGGAGAGCGCCACTGGGCACCGAGGGAAAGAATGTCAGTGTAAATAATTGAAGCGGGAGCATGGGTGCACGCAAGAGCATGGGAAGTGGCTTATGTCGACAAGTCTTGATGATATTTTATAACTACATCCTGCAACTGCATTTGTGATACTCAGGCAGTCATTAACATTGACTTAGGACTTTTCATCTATCCGGTAATATACAGTATCCAGTAAAGTGTAAAATGTCAGTACCATCCTGGAAGTTTAGTAAGGTCCATATAAAATCAATAAAAGCATAAAGGAAGGAAAGCTAGACAAGAGTCCTCTTAATAGCTACTTATCTCTGTAGCTTTTCACGGAGAAATTTCTTTTTAAAGTTCATATCAAGTATGACTTTGATGCATTAATTCATTTAATCCTCATGAGAGCCCTGAGAGGGGATGAGCAGCATCGTCATCAGCAACCTCATTTTACAGACAAAGAAACTGAGTCGTTTGAAAGATCCCAGGTCCGCAGCTGGGAAGCAGCAGAGCCAGGTTGGATTCAGTTCTCCCAAGGACTCCTGCTCACGCCACTTCGCTGAACTCCTGCTGGGAGTGGGTATTGGAGAAGCAGCAGGTGTTGTGCAGCGTGTCAGGGAGTCACTCCCGGGTTTTACCCTTAGGTATCTATCAGGGCTCCACCCGGTGCGTGAGGACGTGGACTGCCAACTCAGACACCATTGTCCAGTTGTGTTGTCCCGCTGCTTCCAGCTGTGTGACCCTTGGCAGATGACTAATCTTTTTCTAAACTGTCTCCATGTCTGTAAAAATAAGGATGAAATCAGTGGACCTGCCCATCTTCATGGTGTTGCGAAGGCCGGGTAAAGTAGCACAAGTGGGTGCATTGTCCATTATCAAGCCCTAGAAAAGAGTAAAGCATCCTGTGGATGTTATTCATGCTTGTCTACTTCAAAAAAAGCTCACAAAAAAGACATCCCTGATAAGACCATGAAAAATAATAAAAGGTTAGTAAATAGCTGTGGTAGCATGTCTCCAAAGATGACCCCATCCGTAGACCACATCTCCCATTATAAGCTTGCAGGGGAGGAATATGACCCCTGGGGGAAGTCAGTGGCCATGTGTGAACTGTGACCACTGGCATGAAGTGAGAAAGTCCAAGCTAGCCATCTGGAGGGAGACAGGTAGCCAGCCTCCAGCCATTCCTGGCATCTCATGCATGGGCAAAGCATCCTGCAGGTTTACCCTAGTTCAGCCTTTAGATGACTTCAGCCTCAGCCACCATCATGCTGAAACTGCATTAGCGCCCCCAAACAAGCACTGCCCAGCAGAATCCTGTCAACCCACTGAACCATGACAGATACAAATAAACTGCTTGAGACACTGAATTTGGGGGTTGTCTGTTCCCAGCAATAGATAACTGAAACAGTGCCCCGGGCTAATTTTTAATATTTTAACTGAACTGTGTAGTTGGCTTTGAGCTTCCTGGCATTCAAAGCAGGAAGAGGAGCAGAGTGGATTATATGCACTTCTTGTCTTGAGGTACTATGATTCACTTGAATGGCTAGTTGATCTGACCCATCTCCTTGCAGACAAATCAGAATGAAAATTAAACTACTCTGCTTACATGACAATCTCTCCTATGTTTACCAAAATTACAATTGCTCAGATTCTATAATCTGCCTTGCTGGAGTGAACCAAAGAATTGCAGATGTCATTAAGGAAAAGATGTCCCTTGCATTTGGCCCAAATCTTTCAGAATGGAATTCAAGCCCATTTCCTCCTGTTTGGTTTCCAGTGAATCTTCTGCCTCCTCCCTCATTCCAATCCCAAATTAAGTCACAAACAGGCTTGGTGACTCTGGGGTCCTAAGCAGCCAAAATTAATGATTAAAATAGAAATGCCAGAAACAGTTGAAACAGAAGCAGATTGGATGATTTATTCAAACCTTCAGGAAAAATTACTATTGAGCCCAGAACTGAAATTTAGACTTGTGGCTCCTAATCAACTAGAATGCAGTGCTTCCCTGGTGCTAACCCCCCAAAA
>SJYW01052133.1:221544-247231 GCA_006410735.1 Raphicerus campestris
CATCTCCCATTATAAGCTTGCAGGGGAGGAATATGACCCCTGGGGGAAGTCAGTGGCCATGTGTGAACTGTGACCACTGGCATGAAGTGAGAAAGTCCAAGCTAGCCATCTGGAGGGAGACAGGTAGCCAGCCTCCAGCCATTCCTGGCATCTCATGCATGGGCAAAGCATCCTGCAGGTTTACCCTAGTTCAGCCTTTAGATGACTTCAGCCTCAGCCACCATCATGCTGAAACTGCATTAGCGCCCCCAAACAAGCACTGCCCAGCAGAATCCTGTCAACCCACTGAACCATGACAGATACAAATAAACTGCTTGAGACACTGAGTTTGGGGGTTGTCTGTTCCCAGCAATAGATAACTGAAACAGTGCCCCGGGCTAATTTTTAATATTTTAACTGAACTGTGTAGTTGGCTTTGAGCTTCCTGGCATTCAAAGCAGGAAGAGGAGCAGAGTGGATTACATGCACTTCTTGTCTTGAGGTACTATGATTCACTTGAATGGCTAGTTGATCTGACCCATCTCCTTGCAGACAAATCAGAATGAAAATTAAACTACTCTGCTTACATGACAATCTCTCCTATGTTTACCAAAATTATAATTGCTCAGATTCTATAATCTGCCTTGCTGGAGTGAACCAAAGAATTGCAGATGTCATTAAGGAAAAGATGTCCCTTGCATTTGGCCCAAATCTTTCAGAATGGAATTCAAGCCCATTTCCTCCTGTTTGGTTTCCAGTGAATCTTCTGCCTCCTCCCTCATTCCAATCCCAAATTAAGTCACAAACAGGCTTGGTGACTCTGGGGTCCTGAGCAGCCAAAATTAATGATTAAAATAGAAATGCCAGAAACAGTTGAAACAGAAGCAGATTGGATGATTTATTCAAACCTTCAGGAAAAATTACTATTGAGCCCAGAACTGAAATTTAGACTTGTGGCTCCTAATCAACTAGAATGCAGTGCTTCCCTGGTGCTAACCCCCCAAAAAGGTGCAAAAGACACATAAAATATATACCAGTGCTCATGTCTTGTGTCCTTTAGAACCCATGCTCTGGAAGATCAGGAACCATTTCCATCTTCTGAATAGTACAATGTTTAATGCCTTACTGCTGCTTATTAAGGCTTTTCTTCATTAAGCGACCTTCCAAGTTTATGGCTATAAACCACCTCAGATGGGTGTGAGCCAGTGGTTTCCATTCTCTCTGGTATGATCTTGACACTTGGAACCAGCAGGCAATCAATGCCCAGGACATATTCTGGGGAGTCTGGGTCAGCACATGGGGTATTGGAAGTGACCTCAGTCACTTGGGACCTGAATTAAGCCCACGTAGCCCTGTAAAGGTAGTGCAACTTGTCTTTTGGGTCCTGAACCTCATTTTCTATATTCTTCCCCCTCATTTATCTTCACAATTGGACATCAGATTCCTTATGCTGAAGCTCCTTGTGGACAGCCTAATGGTTGGGAGAAAGGGCCAGACTCACATCCCAGTTGAGTTCCTTACCCTACATTTGCATAAACACTTTCCAAGCATCAAGACACTTCATAATCCAGTTTTAGTTCACTGCTCCAATAGTCCCATGGAGTAGGTGGTTATTGGTTGAACTGTGTCCTCTAAAAAGACAGGTTGGAGTACTAACCCCTAGTGCCTGTCAATATGACTTTATTTGAAAATAGAGTTTTTGCAGATGATTTCCAGTTAAGGTGAGCTCATAAGAGGGGCTGTAATCTGATACTACTGCTGTACTCAGAGAATATGGGAATCTGAACATAGGAATGCACAGAGGGATTGCAGTGTGAAGACGCAGAGGGAAGACGGCCGTGTGAAGACATCAGCAGAGATTGGAGTTTTGCTACCATGAACCAAGGAATGACTGGGTCTACCAGAAATTGGAAGAGACAAGGAAGGATCCTTTTCTAAAGGCTTCAGAGGGAGCATGGCTTTGCCAGAGCCCTTATTTTGGACTCTTGCTTTCCTGAACTGTAAGACTATTGCAATGTCTATTGTTTCAAGCCACCCAGTTTGTGACATATTGTTCCAGTGGCGCTAGAAAACTAACATATAGGTGTTATCATTTTTCTTATTTTTTTTAATTCAGTGTCTTTGGGTCCCTACTGTGTCCCAGGCTCTGTGTTGAGCTCGCAAACCTGGACACAAAGCTTTAGGTTCAGTTCAGTTCAGTCGTTCAGTCGTGTCCGACTCTTTGTGACCCCATGTATTGCAGCACGCCAGGCCTCCTTGTCCATCACCAACTCCCGGAGTTCACTAAGACTCACATCCATCGAGTCGGTGATGCCATTCAGCCATCTTATCCTCTGTCGTCCCCTTTTCCTCATGCCCCCAATCCCTCCCAGCATCAGAGTCTTTTCCAATGAGTCAACTCTTTGCATGAGGTGGCCAAAGTACTGGAGTTTCAGCTTTAGCATCATTCCTTCCAAAGAAATCCCAGGGCTGATCTCCTTCAGAATGGACTGGTTGGATCTCCTTGCAGTCCAAGGGACTCTCAAGAGTCTTCTTCAACACCACAGTTCAAAAACATCAATTCTTCGGCACTCAACTTTCTTCACAGACCAAATCTCACATCCATACATGACCACTGGAAAAACTATAGCCTTGACTAGATGGACCTTTGTTGGCAAAGTAATGTCTCTGCTTTTCAATATGCTATCAAGGTTGGTCATAAATTTCCTTTCAAGGAGTAAGTGTCTTTTAATTTCATGGCTGCAATCACCATCTACAGTGATTTTGGAGCCCAGAAAAATAAAGTCTGACACTGTTTCCACTGTTTCCCCATCTATTTCCCATAAAGTGATGGGACCAGATGCCATGATCTTCGTTTTAGGTTAATACAGAGCAAATCTGAGACCCTGAGCCATCTTGTGAATTTCCACATTCATACCCTTGTGCTCGGGCTTGATCCAGCCATCCCTCACCTGTCTAGTGTGTGCTGGTTCCCACAGCTGCCTGAGAGACAGACAATACTGGCACTGGAAGTGCTTGGGAGGTCTCCTGATCCATCTTCCTGGTTTTCTGGTTTTCCAGGGGTGCCCACTGAGGTTCTGAGGGATCTTGCCACCCGCAGAAAGGCAGCCTTGGGCTCCGCCATATCTTCTCCCTCCCTGACTCTGATTAATTCATGTTATGAGTAAATTCAACAAACAACAAATGTTTGTCGAATGAACACTAAATTATTAATGACTGGTAAAGAGAATGCGTTATGCTTCCCAGAGGTATTTGAATGTGGAACAGTGCTTTCACCCAGAGAAGGGAATTTCTAGGCATGGAATGGGGGTGGGAGTAAGGTAGACCAAGCAGAGTGAGGATTTGGGGACGAGCACAGTCTTCTACAGGTCTTCTATCTTCTATCCCGAAAGTAACTTCTATATCTGTTCAGGATGTGGCTGGCTGCCTTCAGGGATTCTAGGAGAAGGCTGAGGAAGAGCTGGGTCTGCCCCGTACTTTGGGAGGCCGTGCAGGGTTGTGACCAGTGCCCGCCCGGATGCAGAAGGAGGCACTGGCCTCATTATATGCATGTCCCACGGCTGCTGTTTTAAACTCCAATACTGCTGAACAATTCAGAAATAGATCCATTATAGGTCTGCTTTAGCACCAGGGCTTTAACACAGGTCACTAGAAAATCCAAGATTGCACAGTAATTCAAACTCTCAAGAGGGAAAGAAAACAATTCTCTTCAGCACTTCCTCACCCACCTCCCCCCGTCCTCACCCCCAACATAAGAGAGAACACCTCTTCATTTATGTAGTACTTTGGAATAAATAGCTCTTACATTGAACTTGAAATCTAATTTTTCTTCAGCTATTAATTGATAAGAGGAGCTCATTTTACCTCTCGTGCTCTGAAGTAAGATTACAGTGTAAATAAACTGGGTCAGGTTTAGCAGGATGGATGTGAACTGTTCCCTAATTCCTCTTAATCTCTGTAAAGGAATAACTAGGATTTGGACATCAACATTCAATAAGCAATTATGTCGCCCCTTCAGACCCCATCTAAATCAGTCCACTGTTCACTCACAAAGAATCCAACAAACCGCCAAAGCGTGCTCTTAAATTGCAATCTCCTCGGTTTGTTCTGGCCCCTGAGAGGAAAGTAGGTTGTAGGAGGGATTTGATTTGATTTATATTAATTTTTAGAGTATCAGGGATTTCTTGTTTTACTTGACACGGATCAGGGAAAAGGGGTCAGTAAACAAGGTTTTCTCAACTACTGATCGCTACACAGTGCTCAGCATCTCAGGAGCCTACTTTCTCATTTTCTCAGTGCCTTAGAATCATTATCTAATTATTAATCTCACCCTAGAGTTCTGAGGAGCTTATGATGCCCATTGAAGTTAATGAAGGCTTTTACCTGTAGGTCTGGCACTAAATCATTGTGACTGACTGAGTGCCCACAATCTGATAGTCACTGATAGAACTGGCAGAGGGGGAAAAGAATTAAAAACAGAAGGAATTAAGAAGAGGAAGAAAGAGAAAGCGTGGGGAAAGAGGGGGATCGAGAATCCAAACCCAGACTGGAACTTCAAAACACCTCATTAGGAAAATGGGGCAGTTAAGGAAGAAATCACCAAGCAATCTGCTTACACTTTAATTAATTATTCATTTATATATATTTATGTGGCACACTTTCTCGAGAGAACCCAATGCACTTTGCAAACGTATTAAATAATTAACTCTCTCAAATCTGAGTGAAGCGGAAAGGCAGTGAAAATATTCCAGGAAGAGCCAAGCAGGTTGGTGAGTGATGACCAGATGCATTGCTTTGAAAAAGCAAACCCATATGGTGCCTGGCAGAGGCCACAGGACACAAGGCTTCTTCTGGGGGCTGACACTCTGGTGGTCTGTCTTAGCACCTTCCAGAGTAAGCAGGTTTGTTTTTTTTTTTTAATGTAGATAAATGATGCTAGAAGGACAGACAAACACATAAATAGAGATAAATTACGATAGAAATCCAGTATATTTTGAGAGAGGCTGTTACTAGAAGAAAGTCGAATGGGAAACATTAAAAAAAATACTGCCTTCAAGACAAAAATAAAAGGAAATATTTCAAATCAAGAACATCAAATATGGCATTAAATGAAATGAAACTGCAAAGGCCAAACGCCCAATGATGAGCCATAACATTTACTAGGCTGTGTCTGAACATATTTTCAGTTTCTAAAATTGTATCTTCACTGCACTGTTGACAAGACACATATTAAAAAAAAAAACATACATTTAACACAAATGGTTTAAGTATCTCTGTGGGAAGTATAAATGTATTTTCCAAATCATCAGAGGGCAAAACCAAGCAAAAATCATAGGAAATGAAAAAAAAAAAAAAGAGAGAGACGTGAAAGTGGCAGATGCGTGGCTGTAGTGAGTGTGGCCGCAGAATGAGTAGGGTAGCCATGTGCCTCCCTGGGCTAAGACCTCTTGGTCAATTATAGGAACAGACTTCAGTTCACTGCATCTCACAACTGATACACCGGAATCCACACACATAGAAGAACAGGCATGGTCCTTGGAGAGACCAAAGTGATTAAAACCACAACATGTAATCGTTCACTTACCTATCACCCAGTGACACACAGCCCAGCAGCTAATGTTGAGATTTGGCCAATTAGCCTATAGGAAGTCTCAGTGTGGGAGAGAGATGGCAATGAACAAGAAGACAGGTTTTCTTACCTCCTTAAAATGAAAGATGACCTTACCCTAAGTCCACTGGCAGGAAATTCAAATAAAAAGGAAAGGGTGGTGAGTTGCAGAGGAAGACACTTTTAAAAAAATCATTCTATGGATCCCCAACTCCATCTGGAATCCTGACTGCTTTCAAGTTTTATTTTACCTTTAAAAAAAAACAAACAAACAGGGATTTGTCTCCCTTGGTATGTGAGATAGAATTCATTCTCTACGAACTCCCAGTTGAGGACCTTTGAGCAAGTCCCTTCACCCTCCTGAGCAGGCTTTACCCATTGAAAATGATGCCAGCCACTCTCGGGATTGTTCCTAGGATTAAAAGACATGGTGGCTGAGAAGTGCTTTGCAAACTACACAGATGTGGGGTTATTTGTATCATTTTGGACAGGGATCAAAGTCTTACTATTCAGGACACACACTTCTGAGCATCAGGAAAGAAAACCTCAGAAGTCTCTGCCTCCCACCTTTTCCCACAGACCAATATCCCACGCTGCTACCACTGAAATATTCCAACATCACGCTCCAGTTTCAAAGATGTTGGCTTCATTTTTATTGCTTGCTTTCCCCCTGCACTCATCCCAGTTTATCTAGTGAAGTTCAGCCTTAGTCAGGGAGCAGTTTTCAGCCTTCACATAAATGGACCAGCATCTTCCTACCTAACCCTCCTCTTTCCACCAGCACAAACCACAAAACAAAACCAAACAAGCCCTGTCCTTGTATTCTTTCAGGGACTGTAGATATATTCTCCTTCCCCCAGATAAACACAAAGGCTGCCTATTGGGCTTCCCTGGTGGTTCAGTCAGCAAAGAATCTGCCTGCAGTGCAGGAGACCTAGGTTCCATCCCTGGGTTGGTAAGATCCCCTGGAAAGTGGAATAGCTACCCACTCCAGCATTCTTGCCTGGGGAATCCTCATGGACTGAGGAGACTGTCGGGCTGCATAGGATCACAAAGAATCGGACACAACTGAAGCAACTGAGTATACACACACACACAAGCTATATTATTAGGGCACTATTAATATTTTAGGTAATATTTTATTACCATTTACATGAGGACTCTATTCAAGGATATTTGCTATAGCTATAGTTTGAATCTATTTTATATATTATATATAGAGAGCAAACAACTATATATTAGAGATTAAGATTAAACTTATTTAATCTTATTATACAAAATAAGATTAAATTTATTTTGTATATATAAGTTTATATATTTTATATATACATAAAATTCACTTAAATTTGTCTATATCTAACCTCAACTCACCAGATTTAAAGTTAGGATGGTTGACAGGTACTTCCCTGACATTTCTGAATCCTGCATCTCCAATTATACAGAAGAAACATCTGCCTACCTAGCCAATTTAACAAAAATAGGCAAAATAAGGGGAAAGTCCTGGCAGCATCAAGGTGAGAAGCAACACTCCTTAAATGATAACGCCAGATCCCCCAACTGTGATCTCATTAAACCTCACCACACTAAGATGAAGGATTCAGTCACTGCTTTTATTTTTATTCTCAGGGAAAAAGACAGTGGAGGTCCAAGGAGATTGAGCCAATTTTCAGTCACTCACGGACACCATAGTAAAGAAGCTGAAAGCCAAATTCCTTCAGTCTGCCTGGCTGCAGCAGCCCCCGCTGGACACCAATGCCTGTCCCAGCAGAGGACAGGGAGCACTGGACCCCAGACGGGCACTTCACCCTCGTGGGAAATTTCACAAAGCTTTTCCCATTCCTCCAGACTGTGAGTAAGCATCCCAATGATTGTATTATAGCATTTAATATCCTCCCGTTTCCCACCCAAACTGAGAAATATTTAAAGGCTTAAGAGCACACAACATGCACAGTCAGTTATTTTTTGGTGCTGCTGTTCTTCTACAAAGAAAGAAATGACAAAACTGTCTTTGCACTCCCAACTTAAAATTAAAAAGTGAACTTGCAGAATCAAAAGTTCAGCTTCCCTCAGTGAATAGAAAGGGGTTTGCCCCTTAGCTGGGAGTCTCAAGTGGTCATTTTCACACATGTGCTATGTGTCTAAATAGTTTGAGATGTAAAACTGATTTCAGGTTGAAAAACCTCTGGCCACATTCCATAGAAAAATTCAAACATTGTTACATGGAACAATCTTCAGATTACTGGCAATGCATACTTCTATTTCACAATCGTCTCTACACCATATATGTTAATTATGGATCCTCTAGTACAGGGTTTCAAAAGTGGGGGGGTGAACTTTTCCCTCCAGGGGACATTTGGCAATGTCTGGAGACATTTTTGCTTATCACAACCAGAAGAGGGGACGTTGCGCTATTGGCTTCAAATGAGGGGAGGGCAGGGATGCTGTTAAATATGTTAGTGACACAATGCATAGGACAAGCCCCGCNAGAGAGACGTGAAAGTGGCAGATGCGTGGCTGTAGTGAGTGTGGCCGCAGAATGAGTAGGGTAGCCATGTGCCTCTCTGGGCTAAGACCTCTTGGTCAATTATAGGAACAGACTTCAGTTCACTGCATCTCACAACTGATACACCGGAATCCACACACATAGAAGAACAGGCATGGTCCTTGGAGAGACCAAAGTGATTAAAACCACAACATGTAATCGTTCACTTACCTATCACCCAGTGACACACAGCCCAGCAGCTAATGTTGAGATTTGGCCAATTAGCCTATAGGAAGTCTCAGTGTGGGAGAGAGATGGCAATGAACAAGAAGACAGGTTTTCTTACCTCCTTAAAATGAAAGATGACCTTACCCTAAGTCCACTGGCAGGAAATTCAAATAAAAAGGAAAGGGTGGTGAGTTGCAGAGGAAGACACTTTTTAAAAAATCATTCTATGGATCCCCAACTCCATCTGGAATCCTGACTGCTTTCAAGTTTTATTTTACCTTTAAAAAAAACAAACAAACAGGGATTTGTCTCCCTTGGTATGTGAGATAGAATTCGTTCTCTACGAACTCCCAGTTGAGGACCTTTGAGCAAGTCCCTTCACCCTCCTGAGCAGGCTTTACCCATTGAAAATGATGCCAGCCACTCTCGGGATTGTTCCTAGGATTAAAAGACATGGTGGCTGAGAAGTGCTTTGCAAACTACACAGATGTGGGGTTATTTGTATCATTTTGGACAGGGATCAAAGTCTTACTATTCAGGACACACACTTCTGAGCATCAGGAAAGAAAACCTCAGAAGTCTCTGCCTCCCACCTTTTCCCACAGACCAATATCCCACGCTGCTACCACTGAAATATTCCAACATCACGCTCCAGTTTCAAAGATGTTGGCTTCATTTTTATTGCTTGCTTTCCCCCTGCACTCATCCCAGTTTATCTAGTGAAGTTCAGCCTTAGTCAGGGAGCAGTTTTCAGCCTTCACATAAATGGACCAGCATCTTCCTACCTAACCCTCCTCTTTCCACCAGCACAAACCACAAAACAAAACCAAACAAGCCCTGTCCTTGTATTCTTTCAGGGACTGTAGATATATTCTCCTTCCCCCAGATAAACACAAAGGCTGCCTATTGGGCTTCCCTGGTGGTTCAGTCAGCAAAGAATCTGCCTGCAGTGCAGGAGACCTAGGTTCCATCCCTGGGTTGGTAAGATCCCCTGGAAAGTGGAATAGCTACCCACTCCAGCATTCTTGCCTGGGGAATCCTCATGGACTGAGGAGACTGTCGGGCTGCATAGGATCACAAAGAATCGGACACAACTGAAGCAACTGAGTATACACACACACACAAGCTATATTATTAGGGCACTATTAATATTTTAGGTAATATTTTATTACCATTTACATGAGGACTCTATTCAAGGATATTTGCTATAGCTATAGTTTGAATCTATTTTATATATTATATATAGAGAGCAAACAACTATATATTAGAGATTAAGATTAAACTTATTTAATCTTATTATACAAAATAAGATTAAATTTATTTTGTATATATAAGTTTATATATTTTATATATACATAAAATTCACTTAAATTTGTCTATATCTAACCTCAACTCACCAGATTTAAAGTTAGGATGGTTGACAGGTACTTCCCTGACATTTCTGAATCCTGCATCTCCAATTATACAGAAGAAACATCTGCCTACCTAGCCAATTTAACAAAAATAGGCAAAATAAGGGGAAAGTCCTGGCAGCATCAAGGTGAGAAGCAACACTCCTTAAATGATAACGCCAGATCCCCCAACTGTGATCTCATTAAACCTCACCACACTAAGATGAAGGATTCAGTCACTGCTTTTATTTTTATTCTCAGGGAAAAAGACAGTGGAGGTCCAAGGAGATTGAGCCAATTTTCAGTCACTCACGGACACCATAGTAAAGAAGCTGAAAGCCAAATTACTTCAGTCTGCCTGGCTGCAGCAGCCCCCGCTGGACACCAATGCCTGTCCCAGCAGAGGACAGGGAGCACTGGACCCCAGACGGGCACTTCACCCTCGTGGGAAATTTCACAAAGCTTTTCCCATTCCTCCAGACTGTGAGTAAGCATCCCAATGATTGTATTATAGCATTTAATATCCTCCCGTTTCCCACCCAAACTGAGAAATATTTAAAGGCTTAAGAGCACACAACATGCACAGTCAGTTATTTTTTGGTGCTGCTGTTCTTCTACAAAGAAAGAAATGACAAAACTGTCTTTGCACTCCCAACTTAAAATTAAAAAGTGAACTTGCAGAATCAAAAGTTCAGCTTCCCTCAGTGAATAGAAAGGGGTTTGCCCCTTAGCTGGGAGTCTCAAGTGGTCATTTTCACACATGTGCTATGTGTCTAAATAGTTTGAGATGTAAAACTGATTTCAGGTTGAAAAACCTCTGGCCACATTCCATAGAAAAATTCAAACATTGTTACATGGAACAATCTTCAGATTACTGGCAATGCATACTTCTATTTCACAATCGTCTCTACACCATATATGTTAATTATGGATCCTCTAGTACAGGGTTTCAAAAGTGGGGGGTGAACTTTTCCCTCCAGGGGACATTTGGCAATGTCTGGAGACATTTTTGCTTATCACAACCAGAAGAGGGGACGTTGCGCTATTGGCTTCAAATGAGGGGAGGGCAGGGATGCTGTTAAATATGTTAGTGACACAATGCATAGGACAAGCCCCGCAACAAAGAATGAGCCAGCGCCAAATGTCAACAGTGCCAAGACTGAGAAACTCTGCTCTATGACCATCACATCCAACATCAGGAAATAGGTGCCCCTTCCTTTCTGTCCTCGCCCAGAAGTCTGCTTGAATTCTTATTGTTGTTACTGTTGTCTTAGCAGGCTCCACATTAGAACAGCTTGAACCAAAAATATTTTTTCAGATCTTTTGCATCTCCAAATGTTGAATACCTGGAGTCTGAGAATGCCATTTGCGATGTACTTTATGATTTGCATTATAAATGGGGTCAAGAATGTTTATATTCTGCATTTGTCTATATTTAATCTAGGTTGTAAATGGAAGCTCCAGCACACAAAGGCCACACATTACCTTTCTAGAGAGAGATTATGTCAGTCGGTTGGGTGCACTGTATTCTATTAAAGTTGAAACCAGGCTTCCCTGTCAGACTCTTACAGCTCAATACATTTGGGTCTCCCAGCAGAAAGCACAGGCGTCCTGCAAATGGCTCCTTGTGCACAGAGGAGAGAGCGGATCCGGACCACTGGAGCGTGGCCCGCCACCACCCCTTAGCGTCCTCCCTATTACCCACTCAGGCCTGGGAGAGAAGCCTGCCTGACAGCTATCAGGGGACATCTGCAATTGAGTCAAGTAAACACCCTGGGGCTGTGTAAGGCGAGAACAAGAGGTTCTAAAACCCTCTTCCTTGCATACCTCTGAGTCCCACAACTCACACTGTGCAATTGGATCTCTTCCTATCCTCCACATATTCTTCCCCATGTGTCAACTTGGCTCTTAAGATAAAGACAAAGCTCCTTCAGTGCCTGCAAGGTCCTACCCACTGCCTTTTCTCTCTCTGCTCCTGCCACACTGACCTAATCCTCACATAAGGCACTGTCCCGCCACAGGGCCTTTGCACAAGCTGTTCCCATTTCCTCAAGCTCCCCTCCACTCCCCCCACCTTACCTAATTAATTCCCTTGCTGGTTTAACAGACATCATCTCAGCCCATCACTTCCTTAAGAACACTTCCCAGACTGCCCTAAATCAAAGCCCTCGAATACACATCTCCATCTTGCTCTTCCTTCGGCGCATTCACACGGATGCAGGTTTACAATCATTCGTGTAATTATTTGAATAATGTCTGGCTAGGACACATCATTGTATTCTGAACAACAAGCACAACACTTACCATATCACAGATGCTGGGTAAGTATTTGTTATTTGACCATTTAATGAGACATTAAACATAAAATGAATGAAACAACATGATTGAATGAATGAAACTATTCTAAAATGTAAAATCACCAGCCAAGATATAGGTGTGAAACTGTGTGTGTGCTTAGGTCCAGGTAACCATTCGGATTGTCAGTATTTGGCATTGAGATTATTGAAAGGAGCAGAAGAGAAACCTTGCCTACAAAACAACTGAGAAAAAAATTGTATACCTCACTTAGAGCATCATTAAGTTAGAGAACAACTCCCACACTGTGCTTTAGGATGAAGCCAACATCCAGATTCTCATCACAAATTTGGCTCCCCTAGAATTCTCTTCTTCTCTTCCCTGATCCTGCTGCTTCCTAAACGTGAAACAGGCACAGCTGCACCATTCCTTTACTTTTTTTCTCTTTTTTTGGCGTGGCTAACCTTCCTTCTTTGGTTGTATGTTGTGAAGAACCCAAGAAGCCAAGAGCACCATTTGAGATATTTAAATACGAATTTGAGAAATGATTCTGACTTAGATATAAAAGCCCACAGTCACCATGATGAACATGACTGCAATGTTTAAAATCCCTAAATAAAGAGTTGCAGCACTTTCTGCATATTCATTGCTGAAATGAATATTATATATGATTCCTGACTTTGTAAGCATTCAAGCCAGGCAAGAAGGGAATGAGGATTTGCTTAGTTTTATCAATGAAAACAGACTGCACTTGACCGAAGAAAGAACTGTTTCCTCTAGGATAAAGAGTGATGTGTACATGGAAAGCAGTTCTGTGTATTAGTCTCTGAGCAAAGCTTTATTTTTATACTATTGTGTCATTTTATGCACAGTCCCCAAGTGCCTTGTCAGTGACAGCCACTCATTAAATCACTTAAACTATCGTATAAAGATGGAATTTAAGCTACACTAAAGCCGGGCAGTCCATTAGCAAATACTGATGGCTCCCCACGGGGTCCCAAGAATTCCTGCAGGTGATGAAGGTATATATTAAAGGAGTATATGGTCCGTTTCCTTGAAAGGACTTGGAGGCAAATCTAAGTGACAGAGAGATGAATGTGTGATCAAAATAAGATTATTCAGATAAGAACTGTCTTAGAAAAATAAATTGAAGGTCAGCAGTGGGTCCTCCTCACAGGCAGAGGAGGGAAGCTGGGCTCTGAATAAGAAAATTGGTGAAAGGCTAGAAGGTAATGACACTGGTTAAAGAACCTCTAAGAGGTCAGTTTGGTTGAGCTCCTCCACTTTGGGACAGGTGAAGCCACAGGATAAACTTGGTACATTTTCCAGAAAGGTCAATTTTCCCTTTCTGGCAAAAAATGTATAATATTTTTCGACATGGAAACAAACTTGGTTATATCATGGGGGATAATTTTTTTTAAAACCTAAGAAAACGTGGAGCCACTAGAACTTTTGCAGACTGAAGGTGGGTGCACAAATGGGTTCAGTCACTCTGGAAAACTATTAGGGAGTTTCAGTTAAGCTGAAATATGCAAAACCCATGATCTAGAGGTCTACTTCTAGATATGAAAGTGAAAAGAGAAAGTCGTGTCCAACTCTTTGTGACCCCATGGACTGTAGCCTACTAGGCTCCTCTGTCCATGGGATTTTCTAGGCTAGAGTACTGGAGTAGGTTGCCATTTCCTCCTCCAGGGGATCTACCTGACCCAGGGATCAAACCCAGTTCTCCAGCATTGCAGACAGACGCTTTACCATCTGAGCCACCGGGGAAGCCCACTTCTAGATCTATATAACCCCAATTTCATGCTCAGGTGTACCAACAGATATTTACAAGAACATTCATAAGAACCAACAACTGGATACAGTCCCAATGCCCATCAACGATGAGCTGTATAAGTAGATCATGAAAAGTGAAAGCATTAGTCACTCAGTCGTGTCCATGGACTGTAGCCCACCAGGCTCCTCTAGCCATGAAATTCTCCAGGCAAGAATATTTTAGTGGGTTGTCATTCCCTTCTCCATGGGTTCAGTCACTCTGGAAAACTAGGGGATTGAACCCAGGTCTCCTGCAGATTCTTTGCCATCTGATCCACCAGGGAAGCCCATAAGTGGATCATGGAGTCCTCACATAATGCACCCATGGCAATGGAAATGGGTGAACTCCAACCACACATGGCATCACAGGTGAATCTCACAAACATATTGAGTGAAAGAAGCCATACACAAAGAAATAAATAGTGCATGATTCCATTTACATAAGATCTCAAAATAGGCAAAATGGACAATAGTAGCTTCAGGGAGAAGAGAGAGAGGTACAAAAGGGTGAGGTCTTGTGGGGCATTTGCTTACCTGGTGGTCAGAAGCCTTGTGATAATTCATTGTGCTGTTTATGCTTTGTGTACTTTCTAGAATGTATGTTATGCATATTTAATCATATTCTAAAGATTAATTTTTTTTTCTTAAAACGTGTGACACTTTGAAAATAAAAACAGTAGCTTTCAGAGAAGTATGTTGCTTGTGGGTAGGACTACCTCCCACCCTCACTACCCCAAATTTGCTGCAGTATGTGTTCATCCTTGGTGATTAAGTTCAAGAGGTACTGGCAAGGCAGAGGGGCTATCATGGAAGACCTGGGAGCTAGGAAGTGGATAGGAGCTGGCCAGGTTGTTGGCAAGCTCTGGTAAGGAGTCCATCAGGGACATTATGTCCTGGGGATTGCCAAATGTAAGCACTAGACCAGGGTTACCTGAAGAGAACGGAAACAAATGAACCCACAGTGCAAGAGGAATTGGGTTTAAGTATAAAAGTCACAGGATAGAGCCAGATAAACGGTACCAAATGACAGATACAAGCGATGAGACCGCAAAGAGGAAACAACTGGAAAGCAGTTGCTGAGGAGTCCGAGTAAGGCCAGAAAATAGAAAGATGGGTTCGTCTCCCAGAAAGCTGAAACTCAGGGGAAGAGGACTGTCCAACACTGCCCGTCTGCCAGCAATACCACTCTGAGGACTCAGAGAATCTGAATTTGAATCTAGGCTTCCAGGTGGTGTCAAGGTAGGAAGAAAGAACACACTTTGTCTAACAGTTTGTTAGACTGATTTATAACTTCAGAGTCTTTGGTTGTATGGAATGCTGGTCTTCATTTGTACTTTCGCCCCAGGGCCCAGGAACATTAGGGGTGGATATTCAGGAGTCTTACATTTATCCCTTAAGAAAGCACCACTCTAGCTTATCAAGAATTTTCTGAAACAGTGATGCTGACAAATCAATGCCCATTACTAGCTATCCCCTATTCCCCAGCTAAGGGCAAACTTCACACTGATAACATGGCTTCTGAATTATTTGTGCCAATAAAAATGCTGAGCGGGGCAGAAGTTAAATCTGGAGTCTTGTGAGAACGTGTTAGAGATCTCCAAGATTGATGTCAGCCCATTCATCTGTACATTGTGTAGGCCATTATTTGGCCACCAACACAACCGCCTAATCAGTTCCATCCTACCTATATGGTGGAAGGTTTTTGAACTCTGATGCAATCAATATGCTTGGCAGGCTGCTCATCTCGCTCGAGGACTCCTGCCGAGAAGAAATGGAGTGGTTTGACCAGACTTGCCTAGTTCCTGGTGTTCAACCTCCTTTGTGCGTGACACTCTTCACTCTTTTTCCTGCTACTGACTTAAACAGCACAATTGAATTTGGCCACTTGTTAAAGGCAGAGGTGAGCCGTACACAAGGTAATGAGGCAAACCTTCAAGATGATCTCCAAAGTTTCTAGTCTGATGGGAAAACTGGCATAAACTTCAGAGAACCAAAGGGCAAGGGTCAGTACAGTTTTTCTGTAAAGCATCAAATCATGAATATCACACCTTGTCAGTCATACAGTCTGTATTGCTACTACTCAACTCTGCTTTGAGATCAGCCACAGTGCGAAAGCCACAGTGGAGAGTACAAAGAAATGATGAGAATGTGATCTTTATTGATAAAGCAGGTGGGAGACCAGATATGGCCAGTGGGTCATAGTTTGCAGACCTCGTTCTAGGGTAAACACTCCCTGAGAATGAGCAAAGAACTTTAGGAAAAGAACTTCAGTAAAAAAAAAACAAAAACAAAAAACCCACACACACAAAAACCAGCACCATGTATCACCCTTAAGGTGGATCTCACTGGGAGGCTCTGCTCTGCAGATCAAAGACTGTTTAAAACACCAATCTGCTTGTGCCTTTCTCAGCCTGAAAAATCTCCAGGGTTCATATCCACATAGAGCCAGCCCAGCCACCCTGCCCTCTTTTCCAGCTTCACGCACACCATCAGCCACGCGAATCTCTTCCTGTTCCCTCGTTAGCTGTGCAGAGTCACGTCTCCAAACCTTTGCCCATGCTGTCACTCAGCAGAGAAGACTCCCCATGCTGTTTTCAGACTCTTATTCATCCTTCAAGACATCATTCAAATGTCTCTGTCTGGATGTTTCCCTGGCTCCCTTGGGTTGGGTTAATTTTCACCACGTCTGTATCCTCAGACGTGCTGTACTTCAGTGCAGCTTCTGAGTGATCCCTTCCAATTGATGTTTAATGGTTTACCTTCATCTTGTTCGGTATTTTTAAAATCTGTTGGCTCCTTCCCCCCTGGGTTGTGAACATGCTCAGACATGGCAGTGCCTTGTGAATCATCCTTTACCTGGAGTTAGCTCTGGATCTGCCATGGAAAGGGGCTGAGTTCATGTTTGTGCAACTGTTTAACTCAGTGCCAAATCCAGCCTGGGCCACCAGGGCTTCATGGAATGATTTACAGTTTACATTGTCTGTTATTTTTATACTTTCAGTGGCTTAATAAGCAACCCTTTTTGACAAGGTACTTGGGAACTGTTCATCAATGACAGAATGACATGAAAATCAGGTTCAGAGGTAAATACAGAAATCTCTCCAACATTATATGTTCCCTTCAAATTAGAAGGGATAATGGTTTGGGTTTATCCATGTTATTTCTGCACATGCATTTTTCTTTTTGGAAGATAGCTCATGAAAATCTCATTCCTGTATTAGATATGGGAATGTGTTGCCTTTTCTTTTATTAATGGCTTTCCCGGATCTTGTGGTCTTGCTCTCCGGTTCCATCTAGAACAACAGAATGATCGCTTCTTCAGTAGAACCCTAGCAACTCAAAAGTGTGGCTGCAGTTTTTCAGAGTGCCTCCTGGATGATCTCTCGCAGAATTAAAATCAGGAAAGAATAGGGTCCACGAAATGCCAGGTGTCCCCGGACCTGCTGCTGCTGCTAAGTCACTTCAGTTGTGTCTGACTCTGTGCGACCCCAGAGACGGCGGCCCACCATGCTCCCCTGTCCCTGGGATTCTCCAGGCAAGAACACTGAAGTGGGTTGCCATTTCCTTCTCCAATGCATGAAAGTGAAAAGTGAAAGTGAAGTCGCTCCGTCGTGTCCAACTCTTAGCTGTTACATTATTTGTCCAAGGAAAAGATCAGTATTTGAGATGGACATACATTAACTACTTAATTTAACCAACCCCCCCACATCTGGCTTTCTGTAGCACCCATTTTCCAGATGCTGCTTTTTCTGCAAATTAATGTATAGGGCAAGCTTCCCAGGTGGCTCAGTGGTTAAAAAAAAAAAAAAAATCTGCCAACTATACATTACAGGAGACCTAGGTTCGATCCCTGGCTATGGAAGAACCACTGGAGAAGGAGATGGCAACCTACTCCAGTATTCTTTCCTGGGAAATCCCATGGACAGAGGAGCCTGGTCAGGCTACATCCATGGGTTTGCAGAAAGAGTTGGACACGACTTAGTAACTAAACAACGAATGGGGTGCACACACGACTGGGATCAGGGGGTGGGGGTATGGAGGTGGGGGTCAGATATGCAGGTATGCTCTGCCCCCAGGCTCCCTGAAGGGGGCAAGGGGGAGGCTGCTCACTCTGCTCTACCATCAGTGCTAGCCTCAGGCTGCCCAGAGTGAGGGGGAGAAGGGGTCCAGGGACAATGGGTCATATTTTTATAACTTATACACAAGAACCTTACAGTCCAAGACTGGCCCCAAGGAAAATCGAGGCAAAAATTTTACACTAGGCACACCCCAAACCTCGATAAACCCTTGCTCTTGCTCCCTGTAGAGTTTTGGACAGCCTCACGTTTTCCCTTATTTGCCCTGAGAGTTCTTGGGGAAACAGTAGGTCTAAGAGAATCGAGCCCCTCAGCTGGCAAGGCGACTCGGTCCTGCCCCCAGTTAGGTGGCGTCGTCGTCACCTCTCTCCCTTCCTCCTAGTCTCTCCCTCACTACCACTGCCCTTTCTCATACAGAACTGGCCCTGCCTGGATCCCCACACCAGCAGGAAGCCCACGCAGGCTCGTTCCTCAAGGTCACAGAGACCACGAACAAGAACAAGGGAAAGGAGAAGTGCTGGAGATCAGTTTCTTTTAGGCTTGTCTGATATCCTCTGGGCTCTGAGTTTGGCAGGGCATAAATAGATAATCAAAGATTTTTACTTTCCCAGGTTGGACTTATGTAACCAGGAGCGGCTTCTTCCTTTGTTTTCCTGAAACTTCTCTAGAAGGAAATTCCCCTTTCGTTCTCAGTCACAACGAGTGTTTTCCCCTGTGCTTTTACTTGGAGATCTTCAAGTCAGCAGCCTCTGAAGCTAATCAGATAATTCTGTGTGAATTAATGCACACACTAGAGTTTTAAAAATATATCCTTCATGATCCTTTGGAGTACGTGCATGTGTGTTTGAAGAAATATCATACACTGACATGAATAACCCTTTCCAAAAATAGCTCTGATTCCTTTTTCCAGATCTACTGAATTCAACTTGGTCCCACTCCCCTCCTTCCCACCCCCCAAGATCTTCAAAGATGAGTAAGTGTTCTATCTGTGCTCTCAATCTGAAAAGGTGAACTGTTCAACTCCTGTTGACAGAGGGAATAATTTCTTCCCTTGGTACATGAATTCTGATTCTCCGAGGTTTCAGCCCCCATTCCTAATGACTCTAAACTCTATCCTTGGCTCTGGAGACCCACCCTCCTCCTGGACATCTCCACATATTTATCCCCTGTGCCATTTCCAGCTCCACCTGTCTGTCCCACCTTTAGTCCACCAGACCTGCACTTCCTCTGGCACTTCCTGCAGCACTGGGAATATACCTGGTTACCCAAGGGAGAAACACACTGCACCTGGCCAGGAATTCTTTTCTGGGAAACAAGCCTTACTCTCATTGTGCCCCAGACCTGAGCCCAGGTCCACACACATCAGGACAGCTAGGGGAGCCTCTCGCTTCCTGCTTGTCTCCAAGTCTGGGCAGTTTTATCCTCTTCATTCCTTGTCAGGTTGCTATGGCTCAGGTCCTCAGCTTCTTCCCTAGACCTCCTTAAATTAGGATGATGCCTCATGGGCATTTGGAAAGGACAAAGGTTGGCAGGCTTTTCCTATAAAGGGCCAGGTAGCATTTTCAGCTTTGTAGGTCACTTTGTAGGTCAAGATGCAAAATTAAGTCTATGATACATAACTAGAGAGAGAATAAATTTCCACAACATATTTTACTGATAAAATACAAAATATAATAATAATTGAAGAAGATTGAAGACTTTTCTAATAATAATACAAGTCTGCTAATGAGAACAATGGAATTCTTTTGGGGGAAAAGATAATACTTTGCTTAATTAGGTTCAGTCTTAGTATTTTCCTATCATCAAAATCTTTTGCAAATGTTCATCTGTGAAAAATCATGCTTAGCTTAGCTCTTAGGCTAAAAACAAAAGCAAGTGGTGGACTAGATTTGGCCCGCAGTTTCCCTACTTCAGGGAAAGAACGGGAGATAGCAGAGAGTACTCAATACGCTGTGGGTATTCAGAGGATGTTGGTTATGATAATGATTTCTTATCTTCCTATCCACGTTCACCCTTGGCTTCAGACATGTAAATACTTGGGGTTTCCTGGAGCTGTTTCATCCCTCTGAACTTTGCTCATCCTGTTTTTCTCCCTTCCTCTATCTCTTTTCATCCAACTTCTCCCTCAAGGTCCTGCTCAAAGTGACTCTTTACAGAGGTCCCTCCCTGCCACGTAGCATTCAATGGTTTACTTCCTCCGCTTCAAACTGTTAATAGAAGCCATGCATTACTCATAAGGTCCCCAGCTCTGTGCCCAATCATAGTATGTGTTCAACAAATATTGGCTGAAGAAACAAAAGGAGCTCCTCCCGCAAATGGAAGACTCAAGAAAACTTCCTTGACTCCCTGGGGAGCTCTTTGTTTTCTGCATACCTAAAGCCCTCAAGGATTTTCTTCTAGGGAACCTGGGCTCTGGGTAAAAACCCCAGTATTCCATCACTTCCTAGCTTTGTGGCTCTGTATAAAAAAATCACTTAACTTCTCTGAGACTCCACTTCCTTACTAATAAAACAAGGATAACGTTGGTGCCCATCTCACATGTTTGCAGATTAGATGAAATAAAGCATATAAAACACTCAGCACAGTGAATTCTCTACAGATGATTGTTGCCTGGTCACATTTATTGAGTAATGACCATGGTTTAAGCCCTTTTGTTAATATGTTTACTCCCCACAATGACCCTATGAGGTAGGTACTGTTGTTATCCCCATCTTATAGATTTGAAAACTTGAGGTTTTAGAGGTTGTGTAATTTGCCTGAGGTCTCATAGCCAGTGTGATAGAACCAGGATGCAAACCCAGGCTGTCTGCTTTCAAAGTTGTGCTGCTAACCCTGGCTGGAAGAGATGTACCTCTTTTGCAAGATCGTAGGCTATTTGAGGGTCAGGAATGTGTTCCAGAATTCTTTGTACCTTTCCTAGCTGCCAGCACAGCATCTTGCATGAGATGAAGCTCCATAGACACCTGCTCATTCATTTACCCATCTCTCCTCCACCCTGATCCAGAGGAGATGTCTACAGACATTTCTTACTGTCTGGGATTGACCACCAATGAGCACCTTGGTGTCTCAGAGATGGTGATAGGAAGGGAAGCAGGAAAGAATAGTGTAACTACGGAAGCAGTGCAGATGGGTTCTGGAGAGAGTTTCGCCTGTTCAGAAGGTGACTGTGGGCTTTCAGCCTAGCTCACAGAATTCATAATCCCTGCGGGAGCCCCAAGGCCACCATCAGTAAGTGACTCTAAGGACACTGCCCGATGCAAACTGACTCCACTGATTGTCTGTAACGTGCTTGTTCCTCTTAATCAAAGTGATGTCATCCTTTGATTTCAGAAAGTGAAGGATAGCAAAATTAACGATGGCTTCAGTGGGCTTCTGACGGCCAAGGCCGCCAAGGGGCCGTAGGGCTGCAGAGCCCGCTGCATTTCAATGATGTGCACCGGGATTTCTTCACTAACGAGGGTGCCGTAAGTCTTAATTACCCAGAACCGAAGCCTCACCTTGCTGCCTGTCCCCCGGGAGCACTTTGTGAAGTCAGTGGGAGCTCTGCCTGCAATTCAGCCTGGTGAAAACTTGCCTGCAAATATTTGCCAATTACCTTGAGCACCTCGGATAGAAACGGGGGAGAATTATTTATTTTTAAGTTGCTGGCATAGCCCGGTCCCTGCCTTGCCTGACGCTTACTGCAGTGCTACTCCAATCCCACTCCCTTTATCTCTGATTAATTCAAGACTGTGGGCCCCTTTTCTTCGTGGTTGATGACCCACCTCTTTGGTCTCACCCTCANAACGCCTGGACGCACTCAGCTTCCCTAGGCGTTTTTCCTGTTTTAACTGCCACCGGGTGTAGCCCAGCCGGTCGCCCGCTGAGCACTGCATTTCAGTTTTCGCAAGGGCTTCTTTGGCCCTGGGCCTCATCAACATCAGTGAAGTTTTAGGGGAAACCCACTTTATGGGTTTTGTTTCAGCACCATTTACAGAATTTTGGAAAAGCTGGTGGAATTTGCATCCAGTGGGTGTGGTCACCTTCCCCTGCCTTTTAGTCGGACTGTTGCCAGAGCTGGTGTGTAACCTGGGTGCACACCTAGGTGGTGCAGAATGGGAGGTTGAGGCCAGGCTCTGAGAGGTGGGGCTGGGCAGGGCCCCTCCCCTCACCAGTCCCCACAGCCAGCTGGAGGGTCTGCGCAGGAGAGGGTGTGACCCCCAGGAGCAGCAACACGCCAGGCCAGCAGGACAGGACGGGAACCTGGGAGTTGTCCTGGGAGCTGTGCTGCAGTTGGCCCCGTCTAGCCCAGTACTGGACCCCATGTGGGCCTCTGCAGCGAAACAGAGCAGAAGAGTTGTGCCTTTAAAGTAACTATATTTTCGTAAGGTCCTCCTAATCAAGTGGAACAAGCTTTATTCAACTAGAGAGCAANTCCCAGGAGCAGCAACACGCCAGGCCAGCAGGACAGGACGGGAACCTGGGAGTTGTCCTGGGAGGTGTGCTGCAGTTGGCCCCGTCTAGCCCAGTACTGGACCCCATGTGGGCCTCTGCAGCGAAACAGAACAGAAGAGTTGTGCCTTTAAAGTAACTATGTTTTCGTGAGGTCCTCCTAATCAAGTGGAACAAGCTTTATTCAACTAGAGAGCAAATATTCTCCTGTATTTTCCTCCGAGCTGCATCTCTTAACTTCCCTGTGATTTACTCTTGTGGTACGAGGCCAGGCAATCAGTGATCTTTCTCCCAAACAGAGAATGTTGGGCGCCCTGGGGCTGCCCTGCTCAGGGCTTCTCCAGCTGCCAGGCCTCCGTGCAGGTCTGCCGGGGGAGACTGCGGGCCTCCGTGCAGGTCTGCCGGGGCGACTGCGGGAGACTGTGATTGCGGACGCCGCAGTCTCTCCGGCGCTTGCTCTCCCTGCCCCTCCTTACCTTTTTTTAAGTGATTAGTACGGGTTTGCTTTTGAATGAGGTTTCAAAACTGTCCAGCTTCCCGGAAAATCTCAAGGTAGCATCAAGCATGTGACGGGGTCCTTGTGCGGAGGTTTGGGGCCGTGCTGGCCGCTGGGCGCCCCCGTGCCGGTCTCCACATGGGGGCTGCCACGGGGTCACGGCCTACCCATGCCGTAGACACTGTAGCCTGGCCAGTCCCCACACTCGGGCTCCCCACACTGCCCAGCCTCCGAAGCGGGCACAGCGGGCCTGGCCAGGCCCCACCCCACCGTCCCCAGGCATCCTTCTGCGTGGTTCTCCTGAGTCCCTTTCTGCCCAAAGCCCCGGAACCCCGCAGGCAGGTGCCTGCTGGCCTGCTGCAGTCAGCGGCCATCTGAGCAGCAGTTGGCAGAAGCAGCCCCTGCCCGTGTCAGCGCCCAGATGGGCTGCTCGAGCGTGCCTCTCCGCACTGGAAGCAGGGCCCCTTCCAGAAGGGATGGCACCTTCCCCACCCTCGCTGCCTTCAGTGAAGAGGGACTGTTTCAGAATCCTTTGGGTTTAGATGTCTCTTTGGGACAGGCACTAGATAAGCGCTGCTGTGCCTGTTGCCCCGCAGGGCCCACCCCGGGGCCTGGGCAGCCGCCCCGTGCCCAGGCCTCTTCTGCTTTGGCAGGTGTTTCCTGCCCATTGGGGGCCTTTGGACCAGGATGTGGGAGTCTGGGTCGTGGAGTCCAATGGCAGTAGTTTCAGACCCCAGTGACGAGCTCAGTGAGGCGGCGGAGGGGACTCGGTGTAAACTAGGCAGGGGGCTGCTACCCGCCAGCACCCCCTTTCCTGTGAGGGCAGAGGGCAGCTCATCTCGCACTGTGAGCCCAGCACCCAGCACAGTGTGCATGACCACACAGTCACAGCAGAGCCGAGGCGATGCAGAGAAATTTTATCTCCTTGTTCTAGAACAAACTCACGATGTTGGACATTGCGTCAAATAGAATAAAAAAGATTGAGAATGTCAGCCACCTAACAGAGCTGCAGGAATTCTGGGTAAGTGCAACGCATGTGCGCTTGGCTGGCGCTCAGCTGAGCGGGTCCCGGTTCCTGGAATGTGTCCGCTGTGGCTCTGGGGGCCGGGTTGGGGTCTGAGGGCTCAGGGGGCTGCAGACACGGTCCCCCCGCTGCATGTGGCCTTCCAGCACCAGCATCACCAGGGAGCTGGGTAAAGTCATGACTGTCAGGCCGTGCCCCAGCCCAGAGACAGAGCGGTTGATGGCTGGGTGCATGAAAACATGAGAAGCCCTGATCCGTGTGGGTTCGTCCCAGGATTGCCGTGTGGCTGGAAGGCTTCCCGATGCAGCCCTGGGGCCGTGCTTCCAGCTCAGATGCCCAGAATAACGGGAGGAGGTGCGGGTGGGCCTCTGTGATTGGTCACCCTGGAATGTGCCTCGTATTGGTCTCACGGTGATAGGTGTGGTTCCTGGAGCCCACAGATGAGAAACGAGGCATAAGAAGCGGGGGTTGCTGGTCAACCCCCAGCTGAGATCCGCAGTGTCAAGGTTCCACACACGTGTCCCAAGCGTGACTCCTGCAGGGAGTGCCGTGTGCAAAGCGTGTCTGTTGTCAGAGATCTGTGCAGTGTCCACGGCCTGCCCCTTGCTTGGCTGGCCATTCTGCCAACCCTCTGACGTCCTGTGTGTTCTCTGCTCCCCGTCTCAGAAGTGACCCAGGCTTCCCTGACGCACAGCGGCCCACTGTGAGGACGCGGCTGCCCCTTAGTGTAAACAGCGCTGGTTTTGGGTGCCGTCAGGGCGTGACACCAGGACCGGCCACTGAAGGCTGGGGTGCAAAGCGAGCCGAGGGATCTGCGGTTTGGTGTGCAGCCCAGCCCTGCAGGAGGCCATGGCCGGGGATCAGCAGAGGATCGGAGCAAAGGGATTCGGTCTGAAGAGGCAGGGAGCCACATAGCCAGAGCAGGAGCCCAGAGCCAGGGTCCTGACCAGGCTCACCCCAGCCCGGCTGGGTGCTGGCCCTCATGCCCCAGCAACCCTCCCGGGAGCCTGTGCTGGCCTGAGTGACAGAGGCCCTGAGGAGGCAGGTTGCCCCCACGACAGGGTCGTGAGCAGACTGGCTGTGTCTGGGGGCCTCGTGTGCTCTCGGACCCCCAGCTTTCTATGAAGTAGCAGACTCCTAGTCTGATGCCAACAGCCTACAAGTGATTATGTTGTGTAAGAAAAATAGCTTGAGAATTCTCCCAGACCTTGGTTCTGTTTCAAGCATTGCTGAATTTGAGGGGAAGTGAATGTGAATTTTGAATGTAAATGTCAACCACCAGAAACTACTAGAATAGACTCTGGAGACCGTGTGCATGGAGCGCCATCCTGGCTGCATCTGCAGCAGGACCCCAGCATGGGTTCAGGCAGGATGCTCACGTGTGAGCCCAGGGTCACCCACCATGAGTTGGCAGAGTTGTTGGGGTAACCAGCGTGCCCACATCATCAGACGTGCGTGGGAGAGAGACGGCCACAGCCTGCCGTCCCCGTGCGCTCTGCCTGTGAGGGGTGCTGGTCAGGACGTTGGGGGGACCTCCGCTGTGTCCACGTAACGCAGCAGTCAAGAGTGGAGCGGCTGGAGAACAAGCTTGTGGCCACAGGGAGCAGCCCGCTGCATCCAGAATGTGGGCCCTTCTGCACGACCAGCAGCCAGCTTGCTTTAAAGGTCACTTCATTTGACAGGGAAAACGGAGAAGAAGGCAGGAGGCAGTCTAAATTGGAAGGAACTAAAATGGGGCTTCCAGAAGGTTCTGTAAGAAGATGAGCGCACCGAGAGCTCACTCCCCACACCTTGCTCCTTCACGCCTCAGCTGGGAAGAGCTCAGAAGAGAGACACACACCCCCACCCCCACCCCCACCCCC
>SJYW01052133.1:254651-283952 GCA_006410735.1 Raphicerus campestris
CCCCACACCCACCCCCCACCCCCACCCGGACCCCACACCCCCCCCCCCACCCCCACCCCCACCCCCACCCCCCGGCGTGACCCTTCCAGATACTCTGGAGTTTTTGTGGAGATGATACAGGTGAATGGTTTTGAGTTTCATTTTGAAAAAGTACAAAGACGCGTCTGGGAGTTACCTTGTCTAAGCCGTCCTTTACAACGCACTGTTGGTGCTGAGCAAAATCCCTAGGTCCACTTTACTAAATCCTAGAGAAAACCGCCTGGAGTCTGGCCGCTGTGGAGCGCCCGAACTGCTAAGACCTGGGGTTGTGAACACAGTAACTGCCGGGACAGCAGCGCTCCGATGACGCATGCAGGAAGCCTGCGGGGTGTGCGCCTGGCTCGAATGACTAGAGGGGTGAGGAGGTGCGGCGAGTCGTGGACACCAGCACCAGCGACATGGGAGCGGGTCAGAGTAGACCCCGCTGCTAAGCCCTCCCCTCTGAGCCAGGGATAGGGCTCGGTTTGTTCAGTAAGTGTGTCTTTTTACTTCCGTGAACGTTACTGGCACTCACGTGGCACAGACCCTGCGCCTCAGAACACTCCTTGCAGCGCTCCCCAGTTACTGCCATATTTTGTAGCAGAAACACAGAAGCCATGCTTTTTAAGGGCAAAATACAAAAAGTGCTTATAAATAGACTACGTTTTGCCAAAAAAAAGGTAGAAAGTTGCTGGGGTCCAGCCGTGGTGGATCCAGGGTTATTCAAAACAGGGACGGNTGTAGCAGAAACACAGAAGCCATGCTTTTTAAGGGAAAAATACAAAAAGTGCTTATAAATAGACTACGTTTTGCCAAAAAAAGGTAGAAAGTTGCTGGGGTCCAGCCGTGGTGGATCCAGAGTTATTCAAAACAGGGACGGAGTCGGCAAGGAAAACCTTATTTATTTAGAAATATACCAAGAGATTAGGAAAGAATAGTGTAGTAGGAAAGTTAGTGAAGAAAAGAGACTGAATAACTTGGTTTACATGGAAAACCAATAAAGTTCCAAGACAGGGAGTTTGCACCACCTAGGTTAGGCCACAAACGCCCGCTTGAATAGCAGAGGGTGCCCTGCCTTGGGCTCCCTCTCATGTGGGTCTTAGAAGCAAATAAGTAGACATGGAGAACTTCCACGTTCCAAGGAATCAGCCTGAGAAAGAGAGTGAGGGAGAGGGAGAGAGAGTCCACAGGGGGGAGGCCAAGCTTGTGAAAAAACCCTATAAATTTATTTTTAAAAGGTGTTTATATACCCTAGGTTTTACACAATGGAAGATACGGAGTCATGCAGGGGTGGCGGTCCTGGCCCTTTCTGTATATCTTTTTGTTACAAAAGGTCTCAGGTAATTTACAATATCTTCTGGCCAAGAGGCCTGTTAACACTTTATGGCTCTCTTCCTTCATGAATGTTAATCCCATTTCCCCTGAAGTGTTTTTCTTTAATATGCATCATCCTTAAAGCACTAGCCCCCTATAAAGAAAAGGACCTCTTTTTTCGGTGTTAGTTCTAAAAAGTCGTGTATGTCTTCATAAAACCATTCAACTTCAGCTTCTTCAGCGTTACTGGTTGCGGCATAGACTTGGATTACCGTGATACTGAATGGTTTGCCTTGGAAATAAACAGAGATCATTCTGTCATTTTTGAAATTGCATCCAAGTACTGCATTTCGGACTCTTTTGTTGACCATGATGGCTACTCCATTTCTTCTGAAGGATTCCTGCCCGCAGTAGTAGATATAATGGTCATCTGAGTTAAATTCACCCATTCCAGTCNCATGCTGTCACTCAGCAGAGAAGACTCCCCATGCTGTTTTCAGACTCTTATTCATCCTTCAAGACATCATTCAAATGTCTCTGTCTGGATGTTTCCCTGGCTCCCTTGGGTTGGGTTAATTTTCACCACGTCTGTATCCTCAGACGTGCTGTACTTCAGTGCAGCTTCTGAGTGATCCCTTCCAATTGATGTTTAATGGTTTACCTTCATCTTGTTCGGTATTTTTAAAATCTGTTGGCTCCTTCCCCCCTGGGTTGTGAACATGCTCAGACATGGCAGTGCCTTGTGAATCATCCTTTACCTGGAGTTAGCTCTGGATCTGCCATGGAAAGGGGCTGAGTTCATGTTTGTGCAACTGTTTAACTCAGTGCCAAATCCAGCCTGGGCCACCAGGGCTTCATGGAATGATTTACAGTTTACATTGTCTGTTATTTTTATACTTTCAGTGGCTTAATAAGCAACCCTTTTTGACAAGGTACTTGGGAACTGTTCATCAATGACAGAATGACATGAAAATCAGGTTCAGAGGTAAATACAGAAATCTCTCCAACATTATATGTTCCCTTCAAATTAGGAGGGATAATGGTTTGGGTTTATCCATGTTATTTCTGCACATGCATTTTTCTTTTTGGAAGATAGCTCATGAAAATCTCATTCCTGTATTAGATATGGGAATGTGTTGCCTTTTCTTTTATTAATGGCTTTCCCGGATCTTGTGGTCTTGCTCTCCGGTTCCATCTAGAACAACAGAATGATCGCTTCTTCAGTAGAACCCTAGCAACTCAAAAGTGTGGCTGCAGTTTTTCAGAGTGCCTCCTGGATGATCTCTCGCAGAATTAAAATCAGGAAAGAATAGGGTCCACGAAATGCCAGGTGTCCCCGGACCTGCTGCTGCTGCTAAGTCACTTCAGTTGTGTCTGACTCTGTGCGACCCCAGAGACGGCGGCCCACCATGCTCCCCTGTCCCTGGGATTCTCCAGGCAAGAACACTGAAGTGGGTTGCCATTTCCTTCTCCAATGCATGAAAGTGAAAAGTGAAAGTGAAGTCGCTCCGTCGTGTCCAACTCTTAGCTGTTACATTATTTGTCCAAGGAAAAGATCAGTATTTGAGATGGACATACATTAACTACTTAATTTAACCAACCCCCCCACATCTGGCTTTCTGTAGCACCCATTTTCCAGATGCTGCTTTTTCTGCAAATTAATGTATAGGGCAAGCTTCCCAGGTGGCTCAGTGGTTAAAAAAAAAAAAAAAATCTGCCAACTATACATTACAGGAGACCTAGGTTCGATCCCTGGCTATGGAAGAACCACTGGAGAAGGAGATGGCAACCTACTCCAGTATTCTTTCCTGGGAAATCCCATGGACAGAGGAGCCTGGTCAGGCTACATCCATGGGTTTGCAGAAAGAGTTGGACACGACTTAGTAACTAAACAACGAATGGGGTGCACACACGACTGGGATCAGGGGGTGGGGGTATGGAGGTGGGGGTCAGATATGCAGGTATGCTCTGCCCCCAGGCTCCCTGAAGGGGGCAAGGGGGAGGCTGCTCACTCTGCTCTACCATCAGTGCTAGCCTCAGGCTGCCCAGAGTGAGGGGGAGAAGGGGTCCAGGGACAATGGGTCATATTTTTATAACTTATACACAAGAACCTTACAGTCCAAGACTGGCCCCAAGGAAAATCGAGGCAAAAATTTTACACTAGGCACACCCCAAACCTCGATAAACCCTTGCTCTTGCTCCCTGTAGAGTTTTGGACAGCCTCACGTTTTCCCTTATTTGCCCTGAGAGTTCTTGGGGAAACAGTAGGTCTAAGAGAATCGAGCCCCTCAGCTGGCAAGGCGACTCGGTCCTGCCCCCAGTTAGGTGGCGTCGTCGTCACCTCTCTCCCTTCCTCCTAGTCTCTCCCTCACTACCACTGCCCTTTCTCATACAGAACTGGCCCTGCCTGGATCCCCACACCAGCAGGAAGCCCACGCAGGCTCGTTCCTCAAGGTCACAGAGACCACGAACAAGAACAAGGGAAAGGAGAAGTGCTGGAGATCAGTTTCTTTTAGGCTTGTCTGATATCCTCTGGGCTCTGAGTTTGGCAGGGCATAAATAGATAATCAAAGATTTTTACTTTCCCAGGTTGGACTTATGTAACCAGGAGCGGCTTCTTCCTTTGTTTTCCTGAAACTTCTCTAGAAGGAAATTCCCCTTTCGTTCTCAGTCACAACGAGTGTTTTCCCCTGTGCTTTTACTTGGAGATCTTCAAGTCAGCAGCCTCTGAAGCTAATCAGATAATTCTGTGTGAATTAATGCACACACTAGAGTTTTAAAAATATATCCTTCATGATCCTTTGGAGTACGTGCATGTGTGTTTGAAGAAATATCATACACTGACATGAATAACCCTTTCCAAAAATAGCTCTGATTCCTTTTTCCAGATCTACTGAATTCAACTTGGTCCCACTCCCCTCCTTCCCACCCCCCAAGATCTTCAAAGATGAGTAAGTGTTCTATCTGTGCTCTCAATCTGAAAAGGTGAACTGTTCAACTCCTGTTGACAGAGGGAATAATTTCTTCCCTTGGTACATGAATTCTGATTCTCCGAGGTTTCAGCCCCCATTCCTAATGACTCTAAACTCTATCCTTGGCTCTGGAGACCCACCCTCCTCCTGGACATCTCCACATATTTATCCCCTGTGCCATTTCCAGCTCCACCTGTCTGTCCCACCTTTAGTCCACCAGACCTGCACTTCCTCTGGCACTTCCTGCAGCACTGGGAATATACCTGGTTACCCAAGGGAGAAACACACTGCACCTGGCCAGGAATTCTTTTCTGGGAAACAAGCCTTACTCTCATTGTGCCCCAGACCTGAGCCCAGGTCCACACACATCAGGACAGCTAGGGGAGCCTCTCGCTTCCTGCTTGTCTCCAAGTCTGGGCAGTTTTATCCTCTTCATTCCTTGTCAGGTTGCTATGGCTCAGGTCCTCAGCTTCTTCCCTAGACCTCCTTAAATTAGGATGATGCCTCATGGGCATTTGGAAAGGACAAAGGTTGGCAGGCTTTTCCTATAAAGGGCCAGGTAGCATTTTCAGCTTTGTAGGTCACTTTGTAGGTCAAGATGCAAAATTAAGTCTATGATACATAACTAGAGAGAGAATAAATTTCCACAACATATTTTACTGATAAAATACAAAATATAATAATAATTGAAGAAGATTGAAGACTTTTCTAATAATAATACAAGTCTGCTAATGAGAACAATGGAATTCTTTTGGGGGAAAAGATAATACTTTGCTTAATTAGGTTCAGTCTTAGTATTTTCCTATCATCAAAATCTTTTGCAAATGTTCATCTGTGAAAAATCATGCTTAGCTTAGCTCTTAGGCTAAAAACAAAAGCAAGTGGTGGACTAGATTTGGCCCGCAGTTTCCCTACTTCAGGGAAAGAACGGGAGATAGCAGAGAGTACTCAATACGCTGTGGGTATTCAGAGGATGTTGGTTATGATAATGATTTCTTATCTTCCTATCCACGTTCACCCTTGGCTTCAGACATGTAAATACTTGGGGTTTCCTGGAGCTGTTTCATCCCTCTGAACTTTGCTCATCCTGTTTTTCTCCCTTCCTCTATCTCTTTTCATCCAACTTCTCCCTCAAGGTCCTGCTCAAAGTGACTCTTTACAGAGGTCCCTCCCTGCCACGTAGCATTCAATGGTTTACTTCCTCCGCTTCAAACTGTTAATAGAAGCCATGCATTACTCATAAGGTCCCCAGCTCTGTGCCCAATCATAGTATGTGTTCAACAAATATTGGCTGAAGAAACAAAAGGAGCTCCTCCCGCAAATGGAAGACTCAAGAAAACTTCCTTGACTCCCTGGGGAGCTCTTTGTTTTCTGCATACCTAAAGCCCTCAAGGATTTTCTTCTAGGGAACCTGGGCTCTGGGTAAAAACCCCAGTATTCCATCACTTCCTAGCTTTGTGGCTCTGTATAAAAAAATCACTTAACTTCTCTGAGACTCCACTTCCTTACTAATAAAACAAGGATAACGTTGGTGCCCATCTCACATGTTTGCAGATTAGATGAAATAAAGCATATAAAACACTCAGCACAGTGAATTCTCTACAGATGATTGTTGCCTGGTCACATTTATTGAGTAATGACCATGGTTTAAGCCCTTTTGTTAATATGTTTACTCCCCACAATGACCCTATGAGGTAGGTACTGTTGTTATCCCCATCTTATAGATTTGAAAACTTGAGGTTTTAGAGGTTGTGTAATTTGCCTGAGGTCTCATAGCCAGTGTGATAGAACCAGGATGCAAACCCAGGCTGTCTGCTTTCAAAGTTGTGCTGCTAACCCTGGCTGGAAGAGATGTACCTCTTTTGCAAGATCGTAGGCTATTTGAGGGTCAGGAATGTGTTCCAGAATTCTTTGTACCTTTCCTAGCTGCCAGCACAGCATCTTGCATGAGATGAAGCTCCATAGACACCTGCTCATTCATTTACCCATCTCTCCTCCACCCTGATCCAGAGGAGATGTCTACAGACATTTCTTACTGTCTGGGATTGACCACCAATGAGCACCTTGGTGTCTCAGAGATGGTGATAGGAAGGGAAGCAGGAAAGAATAGTGTAACTACGGAAGCAGTGCAGATGGGTTCTGGAGAGAGTTTCGCCTGTTCAGAAGGTGACTGTGGGCTTTCAGCCTAGCTCACAGAATTCATAATCCCTGCGGGAGCCCCAAGGCCACCATCAGTAAGTGACTCTAAGGACACTGCCCGATGCAAACTGACTCCACTGATTGTCTGTAACGTGCTTGTTCCTCTTAATCAAAGTGATGTCATCCTTTGATTTCAGAAAGTGAAGGATAGCAAAATTAACGATGGCTTCAGTGGGCTTCTGACGGCCAAGGCCGCCAAGGGGCCGTAGGGCTGCAGAGCCCGCTGCATTTCAATGATGTGCACCGGGATTTCTTCACTAACGAGGGTGCCGTAAGTCTTAATTACCCAGAACCGAAGCCTCACCTTGCTGCCTGTCCCCCGGGAGCACTTTGTGAAGTCAGTGGGAGCTCTGCCTGCAATTCAGCCTGGTGAAAACTTGCCTGCAAATATTTGCCAATTACCTTGAGCACCTCGGATAGAAACGGGGGAGAATTATTTATTTTTAAGTTGCTGGCATAGCCCGGTCCCTGCCTTGCCTGACGCTTACTGCAGTGCTACTCCAATCCCACTCCCTTTATCTCTGATTAATTCAAGACTGTGGGCCCCTTTTCTTCGTGGTTGATGANAAAAAAAAAAAAAAATCTGCCAACTATACATTACAGGAGACCTAGGTTCGATCCCTGGCTATGGAAGAACCACTGGAGAAGGAGATAGCAACCTACTCCAGTATTCTTTCCTGGGAAATCCCATGGACAGAGGAGCCTGGTCAGGCTACATCCATGGGTTTGCAGAAAGAGTTGGACACGACTTAGTAACTAAACAACGAATGGGGTGCACACACGACTGGGATCAGGGGGTGGGGGTATGGAGGTGGGGGTCAGATATGCAGGTATGCTCTGCCCCCAGGCTCCCTGAAGGGGGCAAGGGGGAGGCTGCTCACTCTGCTCTACCATCAGTGCTAGCCTCAGGCTGCCCAGAGTGAGGGGGAGAAGGGGTCCAGGGACAATGGGTCATATTTTTATAACTTATACACAAGAACCTTACAGTCCAAGACTGGCCCCAAGGAAAATCGAGGCAAAAATTTTACACTAGGCACACCCCAAACCTCTATAAACCCTTGCTCTTGCTCCCTGTAGAGTTTTGGACAGCCTCACGTTTTCCCTTATTTGCCCTGAGAGTTCTTGGGGAAACAGTAGGTCTAAGAGAATCGAGCCCCTCAGCTGGCAAGGCGACTCGGTCCTGCCCCCAGTTAGGTGGCGTCGTCGTCACCTCTCTCCCTTCCTCCTAGTCTCTCCCTCACTACCACTGCCCTTTCTCATACAGAACTGGCCCTGCCTGGATCCCCACACCAGCAGGAAGCCCACGCAGGCTCGTTCCTCAAGGTCACAGAGACCACGAACAAGAACAAGGGAAAGGAGAAGTGCTGGAGATCAGTTTCTTTTAGGCTTGTCTGATATCCTCTGGGCTCTGAGTTTGGCAGGGCATAAATAGATAATCAAAGATTTTTACTTTCCCAGGTTGGACTTATGTAACCAGGAGCGGCTTCTTCCTTTGTTTTCCTGAAACTTCTCTAGAAGGAAATTCCCCTTTCGTTCTCAGTCACAACGAGTGTTTTCCCCTGTGCTTTTACTTGGAGATCTTCAAGTCAGCAGCCTCTGAAGCTAATCAGATAATTCTGTGTGAATTAATGCACACACTAGAGTTTTAAAAATATATCCTTCATGATCCTTTGGAGTACGTGCATGTGTGTTTGAAGAAATATCATACACTGACATGAATAACCCTTTCCAAAAATAGCTCTGATTCCTTTTTCCAGATCTACTGAATTCAACTTGGTCCCACTCCCCTCCTTCCCACCCCCCAAGATCTTCAAAGATGAGTAAGTGTTCTATCTGTGCTCTCAATCTGAAAAGGTGAACTGTTCAACTCCTGTTGACAGAGGGAATAATTTCTTCCCTTGGTACATGAATTCTGATTCTCCGAGGTTTCAGCCCCCATTCCTAATGACTCTAAACTCTATCCTTGGCTCTGGAGACCCACCCTCCTCCTGGACATCTCCACATATTTATCCCCTGTGCCATTTCCAGCTCCACCTGTCTGTCCCACCTTTAGTCCACCAGACCTGCACTTCCTCTGGCACTTCCTGCAGCACTGGGAATATACCTGGTTACCCAAGGGAGAAACACACTGCACCTGGCCAGGAATTCTTTTCTGGGAAACAAGCCTTACTCTCATTGTGCCCCAGACCTGAGCCCAGGTCCACACACATCAGGACAGCTAGGGGAGCCTCTCGCTTCCTGCTTGTCTCCAAGTCTGGGCAGTTTTATCCTCTTCATTCCTTGTCAGGTTGCTATGGCTCAGGTCCTCAGCTTCTTCCCTAGACCTCCTTAAATTAGGATGATGCCTCATGGGCATTTGGAAAGGACAAAGGTTGGCAGGCTTTTCCTATAAAGGGCCAGGTAGCATTTTCAGCTTTGTAGGTCACTTTGTAGGTCAAGATGCAAAATTAAGTCTATGATACATAACTAGAGAGAGAATAAATTTCCACAACATATTTTACTGATAAAATACAAAATATAATAATAATTGAAGAAGATTGAAGACTTTTCTAATAATAATACAAGTCTGCTAATGAGAACAATGGAATTCTTTTGGGGGAAAAGATAATACTTTGCTTAATTAGGTTCAGTCTTAGTATTTTCCTATCATCAAAATCTTTTGCAAATGTTCATCTGTGAAAAATCATGCTTAGCTTAGCTCTTAGGCTAAAAACAAAAGCAAGTGGTGGACTAGATTTGGCCCGCAGTTTCCCTACTTCAGGGAAAGAACGGGAGATAGCAGAGAGTACTCAATACGCTGTGGGTATTCAGAGGATGTTGGTTATGATAATGATTTCTTATCTTCCTATCCACGTTCACCCTTGGCTTCAGACATGTAAATACTTGGGGTTTCCTGGAGCTGTTTCATCCCTCTGAACTTTGCTCATCCTGTTTTTCTCCCTTCCTCTATCTCTTTTCATCCAACTTCTCCCTCAAGGTCCTGCTCAAAGTGACTCTTTACAGAGGTCCCTCCCTGCCACGTAGCATTCAATGGTTTACTTCCTCCACTTCAAACTGTTAATAGAAGCCATGCATTACTCATAAGGTCCCCAGCTCTATGCCCAATCGTAGTATGTGTTCAACAAATATTGGCTGAAGAAACAAAAGGAGCTCCTCCCGCAAATGGAAGACTCAAGAAAACTTCCTTGACTCCCTGGGGAGCTCTTTGTTCTCTGCATACCTAAAGCCCTCAAGGATTTTCTTCTAGGGAACCTGGGCTCTGGGTAAAAACCCCAGTATTCCATCACTTCCTAGCTTTGTGGCTCTGTATAAAAAAATCACTTANGACTCCCTGGGGAGCTCTTTGTTTTCTGCATACCTAAAGCCCTCAAGGATTTTCTTCTAGGGAACCTGGGCTCTGGGTAAAAACCCCAGTATTCCATCACTTCCTAGCTTTGTGGCTCTGTATAAAAAAATCACTTAACTTCTCTGAGACTCCACTTCCTTACTAATAAAACAAGGATAACGTTGGTGCCCATCTCACATGTTTGCAGATTAGATGAAATAAAGCATATAAAACACTCAGCACAGTGAATTCTCTACAGATGATTGTTGCCTGGTCACATTTATTGTGTAATGACCATGGTTTAAGCCCTTTTGTTAATATGTTTACTCCCCACAATGACCCTATGAGGTAGGTACTGTTGTTATCCCCATCTTATAGATTTGAAAACTTGAGGTTTTAGAGGTTGTGTAATTTGCCTGAGGTCTCATAGCCAGTGTGATAGAACCAGGATGCAAACCCAGGCTGTCTGCCTTCAAAGTTGTGCTGCTAACCCTGGCTGGAAGAGATGTACCTCTTTTGCAAGATCGTAGGCTATTTGAGGGTCAGGAATGTGTTCCAGAATTCTTTGTACCTTTCCTAGCTGCCAGCACAGCATCTTGCATGAGATGAAGCTCCATAGACACCTGCTCATTCATTTACCCATCTCTCCTCCACCCTGATCCAGAGGAGATGTCTACAGACATTTCTTACTGTCTGGGATTGACCACCAATGAGCACCTTGGTGTCTCAGAGATGGTGATAGGAAGGGAAGCAGGAAAGAATAGTGTAACTACGGAAGCAGTGCAGATGGGTTCTGGAGAGAGTTTCGCCTGTTCAGAAGGTGACTGTGGGCTTTCAGCCTAGCTCACAGAATTCATAATCCCTGCGGGAGCCCCAAGGCCACCATCAGTAAGTGACTCTAAGGACACTGCCCGATGCAAACTGACTCCACTGATTGTCTGTAACGTGCTTGTTCCTCTTAATCAAAGTGATGTCATCCTTTGATTTCAGAAAGTGAAGGATAGCAAAATTAACGATGGCTTCAGTGGGCTTCTGACGGCCAAGGCCGCCAAGGGGCCGTAGGGCTGCAGAGCCCGCTGCATTTCAATGATGTGCACCGGGATTTCTTCACTAACGAGGGTGCCGTAAGTCTTAATTACCCAGAACCGAAGCCTCACCTTGCTGCCTGTCCCCCGGGAGCACTTTGTGAAGTCAGTGGGAGCTCTGCCTGCAATTCAGCCTGGTGAAAACTTGCCTGCAAATATTTGCCAATTACCTTGAGCACCTCGGATAGAAACGGGGGAGAATTATTTATTTTTAAATTGCTGGCATAGCCCGGTCCCTGCCTTGCCTGACGCTTACTGCAGTGCTACTCCAATCCCACTCCCTTTATCTCTGATTAATTCAAGACTGTGGGCCCCTTTTCTTCGTGGTTGATGACCCACCTCTTTGGTCTCACCCTCAGCCAAACCGCTGGTAATCTCCCGTTGGTCTCACCCTTTGCTTAGCTGCTCTTTCTAGACAGCCTAATGCATTTTCCATTAGAGAAACCGATTTGCCCTTTCGTTTCCCGCAACAACAAGCTGCAAGCTCCCCCCTTGGAAGAGGTCAAGACCACCTACATGGCTCTTCCTTCCCTCTGGGAGTAGATGCTCTTGGTACTCCTCCCATGTCCCCCTGACCAGGGGCTGCTAACAGCTCACAGCTGCTCCCTTCTCAGAGACTTGCCCTGGGAGAAAAGCACTAGGAATTTTTGTGGGAAATGTCTGGAGGTTTTGCCTCTTTTCTGGGGACAGCCTGATAACAAGGCACAAGGCCCCCACACCCAGAGCTCCGCATGGGATCAGGCTGGGGCTAGATCATATTTCTGCCTGCCCTATTCATGCTTCCCACACACATGCTTCCCACTTCTTCCAGAAACTGCTTGCCCAGAAAGCCAGTCTCAGGCTCAACTTCTTGGCATCCCAGCCTAGGACACCTCTCCATGCCACCCTCCACATTGCAAGCAGAGCAGTCTTTAGAACCTCAGCCTGATCTTGTCATTTCCTTTCTTAAAATCGGCCATGACTCCCATCGGCCAAACTCCATCACAGACCTGGTGCTGTTTAACTCTCCGGCCTCACTTCTCATCACAACTTCTGCCTCACCCGATAAGTCACTTTCTCCAGAGGGAGTCACCCAGACTCACTTCTGAGGCCTGAGACATTTGTGCATGTCCACACAGCCCTCTGGGCTGACCTCTCCCATAAATCCTGTTATATTGAGACTACCTGCCTCCTTGTCTTTCTTCCCCTGTAGACCACAACCCCCTCTGGTATTCCCAAAGCCCACCATGCATCTGGCCCACATGAGACTTTCAATAATTATTAATGTTTGTTGGTTGATGAAATGAACTGATGAATGAATAAACTAGATACTGCACAAAGGTTTACTGCTGCTGCTGCTGCTAAGTCACTTCAGTCGTGTCTGACTCTCTGCGACCCCCTAGACGGCAGCCCATCAGGCTCCCCCGTCCCTGAGATTCTCCAGGAAAGAACACTGGAGTGGGTTGCCATCTCCTTCTCCAATGCATGAAAGTGAAAAGTGAAAGTGAAGTCGCTCAGTCATGTCTGACTCTTAGCGACCCCATGGACTGTAGCCTACCAGGCTCCTCCATCCGTGGGATTTTCCAGGCAACAGTACTAATGACAGCTAAATTCCCACTTCAAATTAATATGTCAGCATTTGCCTACTTGTGGTTTTTCTAAAGTTTTCCTAAATAGAAGAATTCACTGGAAACATATTAAAAGAATTCAATGCCTTCAGTACTTATAGGTATATGCAGTCTGGTTAGGGTGTCTAGTCTAAGTGAGGTATGACTAGGCCTAGATGTTTCAGAAGGTTTCTGTTTCTTTCAGACCCTGAGCTTAACAATCAAAGATTTCCCAGCCCTACCAGCCTCTAACTCTCAGTGATCCTCTGCTGAATTTTAAATCCTCTTGCCTTCCCTGTCTGCTCCTGATAATAACAAAAATAAACAAATAAGCAAAGGGGGGAAAAAAAGTTGCAGTTCCAAGTGCCAGAACAGCTCTGCTCATCTGAGGAAGAAACCCTTGAACATCAATGAACCGTGATTTCAAACTGCCATTTCACTGCCGACTTTTCAGAAAAGCATCATCCTGCAAAGACGTTGCTCTTGAATGCAAACCTTGTGACTGCCAGGATCATCCAGGGTTCTGTCTTACCTCGTTCTCTCTCTGGAATTGGGTGTATCAGTCAATAGAAGTGCATTAATTCTCCGCGTGACCTCAGATGGAACACAAGCAGCATTAACAAATTACCAGTGATGGAGAGGCAAATGGAGCAAGGACAAATATTCACACAGGCCTGTCTCTCTGGGCCACTACCTCATCTTGTCCAAAATTCACAGAAATATTAATCCTCCTGGAATGCTTAGCAATGCATATACAGTAACATTCCCGAGGAAGCTAATAATTATCTCTTGTTAGCAAGATCAACTTATGCAGTCTTTCACTGCAGGGACAGAAAAATATTGTGACTTGCTATGCTAAGTGAAACATGATGACAGGGTAAATTAGGACATTTAAACTAACAGTAAGAAAGACACACAGCTCTGGCTCCCCTCTATATAGAACTGATAAAATTCACTAAAAATAGACACGGTGGTAAAAGGAGAATGTGTCGTGAACAGTTGGTTGAAACGCAAAGAGACAAACTTTCTTCCGTTGCTTTTGTTGTTACAGCTAATATTTATTGGGCACCCACCATGCATGGTACGACTCTTATCAGGGACAAGGATAATAATAAATTACTACCTGTCAGTCACATGCACAGTAACTTCATTATGTGACTAGGCAGCACTCTTATTAAGTCTTTGGAATCTATTAAAAGTCTCATTTTGAAACAATGAACCATGAGGAACAAATTTATGAATTGTGGATCCCTGGTATTAACCCAAAGAGTCAGCCTTGGGGAAAGAAAAAAAAAATTCCTAAGGGGGAAAAAAATTAATTTCTGCCAAGGAAAAGCTAAGAACATACGTTAGCTGGCCCTACCAGATGCCTCTGGCTGTGCTGTAACAGAGATGAGGCAAATATCTAATTTCACAGGAAAAAATTTATAGAGTGGTCTTGGAATCAGATGGAGTCCAAAACGCTTCCCTGCCAGGTCCTCAGTCAAAGGGCGTAATAAACAGCCATACCCTCACATGTCTGAGATGCCCCTCTGATCTCTGGCTCTGATTAGTATCATGCTGTCACCTCCACTGATGTATCCAGGCAGAACTCGTCCTGTAATATTCACTAGTTTAATTCACTCAGTGAATGTGGTAGATCATCTGCAAAACTGTCACAATAAATCCTCATATCACTGCATGCACATTCCTTTATAATGTCACTTTGAACCATTTCCTGTCTATTTTATTAAGGTGGGGTCTATTCCTCCTTGCCTTAAACATAGGAAAGCTTTGTAACTTGCTTTGACCAAAGGAATACAACGGAAGTGATGTTTTCATGACTTCTGAGCCTAAGTCTTAAAGGGCCTTGCAGCTTCTGCTTTCACCTTCTTAAAACACAGGGTGTCACCAGGTAAGGAAGCCCCAGCTAGCCATCTTGAAGATGAGAACTTTGAGTATNCGCTCAGTGAATGTGGTAGATCATCTGCAAAACTGTCACAATAAATCCTCATATCACTGCATGTACATTCCTTTATAATGTCACTTTGAACCATTTCCTGTCTATTTTATTAAGGTGGAGTCTATACCTCCTTGCCTTAAACATAGGAAAGCTTTGTAACTTGCTTTGACCAAAGGAACACAACGGAAGTGATGTTTTCGTGACTTCTGAGCCTAAGTCTTAAAGGGCCTTGCAGCTTCCGCTTTCACCTTCTTAAAACACAGGGTGTCACCAGGTAAGGAAGCCCCAGCTAGCCATCTTGAAGATGAGAACTTTGAGTATACAGTCAATAACCAGTACCAGTTGTCAGATGTTTGAGTGAGGTATCTTGGACCATCTAGTTCCAGTGCTGTGGAGTGAATGGTTATGTCCCTCCAAATTCACAAGTTGAAGCCCTAAACCCCAGTGTGATGGCATTTGCAGGTGGGACCTTTGAAAAGTAATTAGGTCATGAGGGTGGAGCCTTCATGAATGGTTTTAGTACTGTTATAAGAGGGTTTCCCCTGTGGCACAGTGGTAAAGAATCTGCCTGCCAGTGCAGGAGATACAATAGATGCAGGTTCAATCCCTGGGCAGGGAAGATCCCTTGGAGTAGAAAATGGCAAACTGCTCCAGTATTCTTGCCTGGAAAATCCCATGGACAGGGGAACCTGGCAGGCTACAGTCCATAGGGCTGAAAGAGTGTGACACAACTGAGCACTCATTCAGCCCTTATAAAAGACACGGGAGAGATGGTTTCTGTCTCTATCATGAGAGAACACAGGGATATGACATCCCCAGCAAACCAGGAAGAGTGGTCTCACCAGGAACCGAATCAGCTAGCCCCTTCATCCTGAACTTCCCAGTGGTTGTGTAAGCCACAAAGTCTATGACATTTTTTGTTACAGCAGCCTGAACCTAGCGATACTGCCAGGCAACAGAAGCTGCCACAATGACTCCAGAAGAGATGGAGCAGAAGAACCAGCTAGTTGAGGCCAGCATGAACTGCTGACCCTCAGAGTCCTGAACAAATGGAATAGGTACAATTTTAAGCCACTCAATTGTGAAATAGTTTGCTAGACAACAGTAGGTCACCAGACCATGAACCATGTCTTTAACATTTCGTGCATTGTTCTAAAAGAGCAGTTCTCCTCAGACTCCTCGTACAGAACAGTAGCTTCCAGAACTGTATTAACTGGGAAGCAAAGGAATTTCTTCTCATTTCTTCCCCATCATCTCCTACAGCAATTCACACTGAGACTGAACGTTCAACCTTCCTTTGCCGAGGGAATAATACAAGTTGAAGGCTCAGAAATATGCTTGTTCAGTGGTTCAGTGATAGTTTGTTTACAGTGAAGTGGGTTGAAAGGCAGCCTCGGGCATTCAGCTCTCTCTAGGTGAGGCATTGCCAGCCTTGCCAAGATGCTGAGGCCTGAGGAGGAGGGTGTCAGGGACAGGGACCCTAGGATGGTGGGTTAGTCAGGGCTCTTCAAACAAACAGACCATGCATAACTGTATTTATGTCTATATGGGGTGGGGGGGTGGCAAGAGAGAGAATTTGTCTTAAGGAATCCACTCACATGATCATGGAGGCTCAGCCAGTCCAAAATTTTCAGGGTGGGCTGGAAGGCTAGAGATCTGGGAGGATTTCAGCTGGAGTCCAAAGGTGGTCTGCTGGCAGAATACCCTCTTCTTCCAGAGAGATCAGTCTGTTTCTATTAAGGCTTCAACTGATCAGATGGAGGGTAATCTGTTTTACTAGAAATCTCCTGATCTAAGTGTTAATCTCATCTGGAAAAACAACTTCACAGAAACATCTATAATAACATTGGATCAAATACCTGGGTACCGTGGCCTAACCAAGTTGACACATAAAATTAACCATCGCAGATGGTGTTAGGAATTGAATTGCATCTCCCCAAAAAAGATACACTGAGGTCCTAACCCTCAATCTTGAGGAATGAGATATTATTTGGAACAGGGGCTTGATAGAGGTAATTCAGTTCAAATGGGTCATTGAGGTGGGCCTTGATCCAATATAACTGATGTCCTGTATAAAGGGAGATTTGGACAGATGGCCAGATATGCACAGAGGAAAGATCACGTGAGGACACCCAGGAAAAAGATGTCACATGACTGAGGTGATGCATTTATAAGGCAAGAGAGGCCAAAGAGTGCTAGCAAAGGCCAGGAGATACAGGAGGTGAAAGGAAGGAGTTTGCCCTGCAGCCTTGACAGAGAGCATGGCTCTGCCAACACCTCGATGTTGGACTCCAGCCTTCAGAACTGTGAGACAGTACATTTCTATTTTAAGCCATCTAGCTTTGGGTACTTTGTTATAGAAATCCCAAGGGAGTAATACTGATGGATAACTAGGAACCTTGCTTTCAGATCTGAGAGACCTCAAGCATGTCTGGGGCAGGCAGGAGGCTGAGCAAAACCTTAAAACAGTCCCTTCTTCGTGAGCTCCTGTCTCTTCCCCATGGACCTTTGACAAGCTTTGGGGGATAGAGGGCCTTCCCCAGTGACTCAGCGGTAAAGAATCTGCCAGCAATGCAGGAAAGGAGACACAGGTTCAGTCCCTGGGTCAGGAAGATCCCTTNGGGGGGTGGCAAGAGAGAGAATTTGTCTTAAGGAATCCACTCACATGATCATGGAGGCTCAGCCAGTCCAAAATTTTCAGGGTGGGCTGGAAGGCTAGAGATCTGGGAGGATTTCAGCTGGAGTCCAAAGGTGGTCTGCTGGCAGAATACCCTCTTCTTCCAGAGAGATCAGTCTGTTTCTATTAAGGCTTCAACTGATCAGATGGAGGGTAATCTGTTTTACTAGAAATCTCCTGATCTAAGTGTTAATCTCATCTGGAAAAACAACTTCACAGAAACATCTATAATAACATTGGATCAAATACCTGGGTACCGTGGCCTAACCAAGTTGACACATAAAATTAACCATCGCAGATGGTGTTAGGAATTGAATTGCATCTCCCCAAAAAAGATACACTGAGGTCCTAACCCTCAATCTTGAGGAATGAGATATTATTTGGAACAGGGGCTTGATAGAGGTAATTCAGTTCAAATGGGTCATTGAGGTGGGCCTTGATCCAATATAACTGATGTCCTGTATAAAGGGAGATTTGGACAGATGGCCAGATATGCACAGAGGAAAGATCATGTGAGGACACCCAGGAAAAAGATGTCACATGACTGAGGTGATGNCTTGATCCAATATAACTGATGTCCTGTATAAAGGGAGATTTGGACAGATGGCCAGATATGCACAGAGGAAAGATCATGTGAGGACACCCAGGAAAAAGATGTCACATGACTGAGGTGATGCATTTATAAGGCAAGAGAGGCCAAAGAGTGCTAGCAAAGGCCAGGAGATACAGGAGGTGAAAGGAAGGAGTTTGCCCTGCAGCCTTGACAGAGAGCATGGCTCTGCCAACACCTCGATGTTGGACTCCAGCCTTCAGAACTGTGAGACAGTACATTTCTATTTTAAGCCATCTAGCTTTGGGTACTTTGTTATAGAAATCCCAAGGGAGTAATACTGATGGATAACTAGGAACCTTGCTTTCAGATCTGAGAGACCTCAAGCATGTCTGGGGCAGGCAGGAGGCTGAGCAAAACCTTAAAACAGTCCCTTCTTCGTGAGCTCCTGTCTCTTCCCCATGGACCTTTGACAAGCTTTGGGGGATAGAGGGCCTTCCCCAGTGACTCAGCGGTAAAGAATCTGCCAGCAATGCAGGAAAGGAGACACAGGTTCAGTCCCTGGGTCAGGAAGATCCCTTGGAGGAAGGTGTGGCAACCTACTCCAGTATTATCGCCTGGAGAATCCCACGGACAGAGGAGCCTGGTGNTATAATCAGTCTGATTTCAGTGTTGACCATTTGGTGATGTCCATGTGTAGAGTCTTCTCTTGTGTTGTTGGAGGAGGGTGTACATGAGTTTGGATAAACTCTGGGAGTTGGTGATGGATAGGGAGGCCTGCTGTGCTGAGGTTCATGGGGTCGCAAAGAGTTGGACATGACTAAGCGACTGGACTGAACTGAGATGTTTTTCTGGAATTCTCTTGCTTTTTCTATGATCCAATGGATGTTGGCAACTTGATCTCTCATTCCTCTGCCTTTTTCATTAGAAACTAAAATCTAGTATGTGAGATAAAAACACAAATGATTATAATACAGACAAAAGGAGATAAACATTCTAATCAGCATGTGGGTAATGCACCAAGAGAGCTGTGGTGGATTAAAGTTAACTGCAGAACTGAGGTCTAGCCCCCATCGCATGCTCCAACCTCCTGCCCCTTGAATCTAGTCCATCCATGACCTTTGCTAAAATGATTCCAGGTGTACCCTCCAAGTCTTAAAGCATCAGAAGTCTGTGGCTCCCTCCTGACTTCCTTNCCCCATCGCATGCTCCAACCTCCTGCCCCTTGAATCTAGTCCATCCATGACCTTTGCTAAAATGATTCCAGGTGTACCCTCCAAGTCTTAAAGCATCAGAAGTCTGTGGCTCCCTCCTGACTTCCTTGAGATAATCCCTCTCAGGACAGAATCTCCATGCTGGGAAATGCCACCTATGGGTGCTCCCATTGGCACTCATTGAACAGCTGTCAGCCATGGGAGTGAGCCATCTTAGATGGTCCAGCCCAGCTAGGCCCCTGGCCAACTGCAGTTGTACCAGCGCCCAGACACCCCTGTGATGCAGAAGAAGGCTTAGTAAAGCCACAGCATTTCAAGAGATGGTAGAACATCATTTTAATATTTAAATGCTAAGTTTGGGGTAGCTAGTTATGCAGCCAAAAATAATTCAAATAGGAGTTTTGGAGAGACCAGTTCATTTAAAGTCAAATGCTCTAGAAGCTTTCCTAGAAGAAGAGGGGTCAGAGAATGTCCTGGGAGAGAAGGACTGTGACAAGAAGCTCTGGGGAGAAAGTCACCCAGACACAGGGAAGAGTGAGAGCAAAGGCGCCAGGCAGGCAAAGGCGGCGGCATTTAGCACCCGGCAAACAGATAAGGCTGCTGGAGGTAGGTGCTGGGAGAGATGGGAAAGAGAAACCCACGTTGTTGGGGTCAAATAATGGGGAGGGGATCACTTTGCTGCTAGGAAGGAAAACTGATTTGTGCTCTTCTGAGTAAAAGGGAACAAGGGGGTCCGTGGGTAAGGAAGGCGTCTGTGCAAAGAATGAAAACCATAGAGCAACTGGACTTTCCCAAGAGATGGCAGCACTGGAAGGTTGCTGAGGATCCTGCATGGCTCTCCGCATCACACACACAGTAACATCCTGAGTCCTCCGCGTGGCCTCTGATGCCCCTGGGCACCATGCTCCTGCCTGGGCCGCCTCCATGTTCCCTCAGTTCACTCCGCTCCAGCCACACAAACCTCCTTTCTGTTCTTGGGACAGCAAGCATACCATGTGCTCGCCACTTTTGCACCCAGGACCCTCCACTTGGATGGTTCCTCCTCCAGATATTCACAGGGCTCCCCCCTTCCCTTCACTCAGATGTCTGCCACCTTCTCAGAAAGGCCTTTCTTAACACCTAAGTAAAAATAGTTGCCCTCCCATCCCCCATTCCAACCCCAAACCCCAGCCCCTTGCTGGCTCAGTTTTTCTTTCCAGTACTTCTTATTTTGTCTATCTATCTATCAAATATCCCTTTATTTTCTTTTCATCTGGATAATCCCTTCCCCCACGCCCCAGGTTTTTGTTATAACATGGATTTCTTTCCCCTTTCAAAGTCCGTGTCTTTTCTCTATAGCTTCTGGAGAAATTAAAACAGCTTACTAAACCTCTTCTAATGGGGGGGGAGGGTTTTTTTAAAATAGACTTTATTTCTCCAGAGCAGTTTCAGGTTCCCAGCAAAACTGAGCAGAGTACAGACAGTTCCCGTGTGCCCTCTACTCTCATATGACACACAGCCTCCCCCATTCTCACCATCCAGAGTGGAATGTGTGTTACAAACCGTAAACCGACACTGACACAGAATTATCATCCGAAATCCGTAAGTTACTGTTAGGATCCACTCTTGGCGTCGTGTACTCTATGCATTTGGACAAATGTATAATTACAGGAATCCATTATTACAGGAGCATAAAGGTACTTTCGCTGCCCTTAAAATCCTCTGGGCTCTGCTTATTCATCTCTCCCTGTTCCCTAACCCTGGCAAACACTGATCTTTTTATCATCAACATAGTTTTGCCTTTTCTAGAAAGTCACACAGTATGCAGACTTCAGAGTGGCTTCTTTCACTTAGTAATATGCATTTAAGGCTACTCCAAGTCTTTTCCTTCATAGCTAATTCTTTTTAGTGCTGAATAATATTCCACTGTCTGTACCACAGATAATTTATCCATTTACCTGCTGAAGGACACAGTGGTTGTGTTAGGGGAAGCACACTTGCTGAAACCGCCCACCCTGACCAGGCACCATAGTAACATTTGCACGAGTTGTTTTATGACAGGAGATCCTGATAAGGAATACGGAACTAATAAGCCACCACCAACTGGAAGAGTTCGGGAAAGGTAGAAAGGAGAAACCACGTGTCCGTCCACTTCCCGGAATCCCTCTTGCTAGCATCCATCTTGGCTAAGTGATGCGTGCGCCACTAGGAAAACTCTGAATTAGAATGATTGGCCAAAGACCACCCGGAAACTAATCCCATCACCATAAAACCCGAGACTGCGAGCCAAGTGGCAGAGCAGTTCTCCTGGGTTCCCCTACCCTACTGCTCTCCACCCGGTGCCCTTCCCAATAAAATCCCTTGCTTTGTCAGCATGTGTCTCCTCAGACAATTCTTTTCCAAGTGTTAGACAAGAGTCCAGTTTTGGGCCCTGGAAGCGGGGCGGGGGGGGGGTCCCCTTTCTTGCAACAGTTGCTTCCACATTTCAGCAATTTTGAACAAAGCTGCTACAAACATCCACATGCAGGCTTTTAAGAGGACTGATGTTTTCAGCTCCTTTGGTATTGTATGGAAAGAGTATGTTTCTGACAGTTTGTCAGAAATTGCCAAACTGTCCCCATTTATTTTTGTCTTTACTATTTACCTCCCCAACTAGAATACAAGCATCACGAAGGCAAGGACTTTGTCTAATGCTTAAAATTTGTTGTTGCTGTTCAGTCGCTCAGTCATGTCTCTTTGCGACCCCATGTACTGCAGCACGCCAGGCTTCCCTGTCCTTTACCATCTTCCAGAACTTGCTCAAACTCATACCTATTGAGTCGCTGATGCCATCCAGCCATCTCATCCTCCTAGAATAGTGTCTGGCATATAACAGGTGGTCCATAAAACTGGCAGAAATCAATGAACGAATACATGAATCCCAGACAGTCCTCAAGCTTAAGGTATCTCGTTACTTCTCGGCAGCAGGATTTGTGAATCTTAGTTTTCACGCTCTCCCATCATGCCCTAGTTCCTGTTAGTCCCAGGCAATTCCTCCCCCATCTACTCAACCCAGCTTTTCTCTGACAGCTTCTACTAACACGTCACCCTGGCTTACTCATAGCTCCCCTCGTGCTCCTACAACCTCCTCCTGTTCATCTGTCCAACTTCTACTCCCTCTGCTGAGCTCCAACTCTCCCTGACCTACCAGCTGAAATTCCAGGGGCAGAGAGTCTGACCAGGTCAGCCCATTCCCCATTTAGACAGAGATTTGTGGTCTTTGACTTTGGTCTGGGTTTTCAAACCTGCTGATTAAATCAACCATGGCCATGGGCACAGAGCCAGGCAACCAACACGAAGAGCACTGTTCTCTAAGGCAGCAGAACCACATGGAGGCAGAAGGGCTTTAATGGCCTGCTGACCAGAGCCTGGGGTGCTGGATGATAGGTCCTGACCCTTTAGAGAGACACTGAAGGCTTCTGAGAGGAGCAGAATTGATTGACCAGATCTATGGTTTCAGAAGATGATTTTGGCTGTCCCACAGATGAGACAGTTGGTGGCTGAAGAGGGTGACACATGCGAGACAAGTTGGACAGCCATAGCCAAGGTCAGCAGGTGAGGCCTCAAACCAAGCCAGTGCCACGAAAGTGATGAGCAGGGGAAGCAGGAGTGAGTGGGTCTTGAACCTGAAGCTGGCCATCAGGCACATGAGGCTGGGTCTAGACACCCGGAAGTCATAAAGGCTTACAACTGTAAGGCGGATAGCTGGCAAGAGAGAAGAAGCCAAGATGGATATTTGGGGGAAATCTCTTAGATATAAGGGCTTCCCTTGTGGCTCAGCTGGTATAGAATCCACTTGCAATGCTGGAGACCTGGGCTTGATCCCTGGGTTGGGAAGATCCCCTGGAGAGGGGAAAGGCTACCCACTCCAGTATTCTGGCCTGGAGAATTCCATGGACTGTATAGCCCATGGGGNAGAGGACTGATGTTTTCAGCTCCTTTGGTATTGTATGGAAAGAGTATGTTTCTGACAGTTTGTCAGAAATTGCCAAACTGTCCCCATTTATTTTTGTCTTTACTATTTACCTCCCCAACTAGAATACAAGCATCACGAAGGCAAGGACTTTGTCTAATGCTTAAAATTTGTTGTTGCTGTTCAGTCGCTCAGTCATGTCTCTTTGCGACCCCATGTACTGCAGCACGCCAGGCTTCCCTGTCCTTTACCATCTTCCAGAACTTGCTCAAACTCATACCTATTGAGTCGCTGATGCCATCCAGCCATCTCATCCTCCTAGAATAGTGTCTGGCATATAACAGGTGGTCCATAAAACTGGCAGAAATCAATGAACGAATACATGAATCCCAGACAGTCCTCAAGCTTAAGGTATCTCGTTACTTCTCGGCAGCAGGATTTGTGAATCTTAGTTTTCACGCTCTCCCATCATGCCCTAGTTCCTGTTAGTCCCAGGCAATTCCTCCCCCATCTACTCAACCCAGCTTTTCTCTGACAGCTTCTACTAACACGTCACCCTGGCTTACTCATAGCTCCCCTCGTGCTCCTACAACCTCCTCCTGTTCATCTGTCCAACTTCTACTCCCTCTGCTGAGCTCCAACTCTCCCTGACCTACCAGCTGAAATTCCAGGGGCAGAGAGTCTGACCAGGTCAGCCCATTCCCCATTTAGACAGAGATTTGTGGTCTTTGACTTTGGTCTGGGTTTTCAAACCTGCTGATTAAATCAACCATGGCCATGGGCACAGAGCCAGGCAACCAACACGAAGAGCACTGTTCTCTAAGGCAGCAGAACCACATGGAGGCAGAAGGGCTTTAATGGCCTGCTGACCAGAGCCTGGGGTGCTGGATGATAGGTCCTGACCCTTTAGAGAGACACTGAAGGCTTCTGAGAGGAGCAGAATTGATTGACCAGATCTATGGTTTCAGAAGATGATTTTGGCTGTCCCACAGATGAGACAGTTGGTGGCTGAAGAGGGTGACACATGCGAGACAAGTTGGACAGCCATAGCCAAGGTCAGCAGGTGAGGCCTCAAACCAAGCCAGTGCCACGAAAGTGATGGGCAGGGGAAGCAGGAGTGAGTGGGTCTTGAACCTGAAGCTGGCCATCAGGCACATGAGGCTGGGTCTAGACACCCGGAAGTCATAAAGGCTTACAACTGTAAGGCGGATAGCTGGCAAGAGAGAAGAAGCCAAGATGGATATTTGGGGGAAATCTCTTAGATATAAGGGCTTCCCTTGTGGCTCAGCTGGTATAGAATCCACTTGCAATGCTGGAGACCTGGGCTTGATCCCTGGGTTGGGAAGATCCCCTGGAGAGGGGAAAGGCTACCCACTCCAGTATTCTGGCCTGGAGAATTCCATGGACTGTATAGCCCATGGGGTTGCAAAGAGTTTGACACGAATGAGCGACTTTCAGTTCAACTCAATTCTTAGATATAAAGAACACATCAAAGCAGAAAAACTTGACAAGTGATATAAATTGGAAATATTTATACAGACAGGTAGGGACTGAGAGATCCACACAGCTCAAGAAAAACAGGGAAGCATTTCCCCAGCTTCCTCTCGTACTCTCAAAAGAACAAGTCTAGAGGGTCCTGTGTTAGATCTCACTCCTCTCCAAAGCCCAGGCTTCTAGTCTGACTGTTTTCTGGCAGAAGGTGACGCTACTTCCTGGGAATCCACAACAGTCTAAAAATACAGCAGCCGGGCTGCAGTGCCACAATTAGTAGAGCTGCTGTCCCAGGAAACCCTCGTCACATTTTGCTCAGATCAGAGAGCGGATTAACTTTGATGTCTGTCTGAACTCCGTGCGAGACACCACTGGTGGTCTGCTTCCTGCAAGCATTCAATCTTCACATGCAAGGCAAGAAGGAGGAAGTGCCGCACAGAAGCCCAAGCCGACTTTTTTTTTCTCTCGGTGACTGAGATGAAAATATGCACCCTAGGACTCCTGACATATTTGATTTGCATCCCGTCTCCCTTCATCCCTTGAGCTCTCTCTCCCTTTGTGTGAATACCTTCCCAGACCCGAACCTCCTTTGGCATTCACAAACATTAGCACAGCTATGAAGCTCCAAGCCCTTCATCTCGGCTGTGTGTTGGAGGTAATTATGGGCATTTCTTTATCTATTAGGGCTCCTAGTGGCATGCAACTGAAACTGACTCTGACTAACTGAAATCCAAAGGGAGTTTACTGGAAGCATATGGGGTGACCTGTAGAATACAACAAACAATCGAGAATCAGGCTGCAAGATGGGACAACGAGGCAAGTGCACACCTAGGACCCCAGGCAAGTGGGAGATATGCCATAATCCTGCCAGAAAATTAGCAATGGAAGAAACCCACTGCAACAGTGGCATCATCCTCATGAGTGTTATTTCTAGGAGAAAAAGAACAACTGGGCCTGAGTATGGGTTGGAGCAACCCATACTCAGACAACATGAGCTCACTGACTTTGCAAGTCAGTTTAGGGGGGTGGTAAGGGCCGGTCTCTGCAGCCAGACAGCATAGATTTGTTTCCAGGTTCTGCCACTTACTAGCCATGTGACCTTGAGCTAGTCCTTTTTCCAGTGCTCCAGACTTGGCCCCTGCAATGGAGATACCTAGCTTATGGGGGTTGGTGAGTACTGATGGTGTAAACCTGTCAGTGACTGGCACAGGGGAAGTGTTCTCTAGCCTTGGTGTCAGTACTGCTAGGAATGCACAGGGCCCCTGGATTTACAGTCCAACCAAGAATGCCAAGATGAAAGGTCATCCTCAGAAAAGAACCAGGAGGTATCATTAGGAGAGGCCGAGTGTCCAAAAAGTAATTACTATCCACAGTCAACACCTCTGCCAGACTGTAGCCACCATGAGGACAATAGATTCTCCTCTCAATTCACTATTGCATCCACCAGCACCTGGCTCAGTGAACCTCGGTCAGATATGCAAATACTGATCTGACTGCTTTCTTTTTGTGTTCCTGATCAACCAGCACAGGGCTTTGCCTGGAGTAGGCTCAAAATAAGTATTTGCTGATTGAATCTGTAGATCAATGGGATTCTCAGAAAGGCGAAGAACTTTGGGATCAGAGTTGTATCTGGTAGGAGTCAGTGGCAAGCAAGTGACAATATAATGAAGCTAATATATCATTTATCTTGTCATTTGTACATGTCAATCTGTATGTGACATTTGTATAGATTATAGGCTGGCTGTTCACCAGGCTGATACCTCCGGTTCAACAAGAGGGGGCAGCGGAACCACCAGTTACTTGCCACAGTGCCTTGGGGAGGGGGGTGGCTCATCTGTCCCATGTTGGTCCTGTTCCTGCCTTGGAGGCGCCACTGGTACCTCACAAGGACATCCTGGCGCCCTCTGCACTGGCTTTAACACACTCCGTGGATAGGACTCAGTCAGCCGTCTGCCAAGTCTGCTCACAAAGACAGCAGGATGTCAGGGAAGAGCCTATCCGATTAGGAATCCTGAGAGTTTAGCCCTGGCCCTGGCTCAGTCAATGGTGTAAGGTCTCTGGTTCTCGGTGTTCTGATCTAAATAATAGGGTAATCCTTGATTTGGAGCTTGTGGAGGTGTTGAGCAAATGAAATCACACCCATAGTGATTTCATCTGGAATGCCTTCTGTTTTAAAAGACAGAAGCCAACTCAAACTGGCTTCAGTGAAGAGAGGACTTTATTGGCTCATGTTACTGAGTAATCTGTTTGGGGGCACAATTGGCTTCAGGTGCTCAAATGTAGTGTCAGCATCTGATTTCTCCCCAACTCTCAGCTCTTCTGCTGAGAACTCTACTGTCCTCATTCTGTCTCCAAACGGTGGTCCCTGGGTCTCACTGCCTTCCAGGGTCTCACGCCTTCAAGTTCAAATCTAGGCTCCCAGCAGCTGGGATAGACTATGGTTGGCTCTGTGTGTGTCATTTGGCTTGCAGGATGCAACTACATTGGACAATCAGACCTGAGTCCAGTGCCAATCAACCCCTGTGATGAGTAAGAGAGCTTGGTCAGGCTTGGTTTTATGGTTAACATTCAGAGCTGGAAAAGAGTAAGGGTTGGAGTTAGGGGGAGAAGGTTGAGTTTACCTCACAGATTGAGAATGGGAGAAGAGTGGTCTGCCAAAAGATATTTGGGGTACTATTAACAGAAAGAGAAGTGGATGCTGGGAGGCTAAACTGTGTACTATAACTGGGATTTTTTTTGGTTCATTGGGTCTTCTTTGCTGCCTGCAGACTTTCTCTAGTTGCAGCAAGCGAGGGGCTACTCTTCATTGTGGTGCACTGGCTTGTCACTGTGCTGGTTTCTCTTGTTGCAGAACACGAACTCTACAGCATGGGTTTTAGTAGCCGTGGTGCACAGGCATAGTTGCTCCATAGCATGTGGGATCTCCCAGGACCAGGGATCAAACCTGTGTCCCCTGCACTGACAGGCAGATTCTTAACCACTGGACCACCAAGAAAGTCCTATATCTGGGATTTTTAATATCACGTGATACAAAGCATGCATTGCAGCTTCCCTCTTTGCCATGAAGTCTTCTGTCTTCACCCTAAAAAGCTCCTGCAAGGGCCCAAGGACCAGCTGTCTCACCCTACAGTCATCTGTCTTCCTGCTCTGAACTCCTGTAGCCCACAGGACCTTATCACTCACCAGCAACAGGCAGAGTTGGGTCATCAGTTATCTTGTTATGTATATGTCCTTTCTCTTCATCCACTTGGCAGGATCCTGGAGAACAAGGGTCACATCTTATTCATCGTTGTGCCTCCCAAAGCACTTTGTCTGATGCTCGGGGCATAGAAGACTGTCCATAAACCTGCTGACAGATCAAACACCTAATTTACATGCTTCTGAAAGTATGGAAGCAAATAGTAGCTTGCTGCTGCTGCTGCTAAGTCACATCTGTCATGTCCGACTCTGTGCGACCCCATAGACAGCAGCCCACTAGGCTCCCCCGTCCCTGCAACTCTCCAGGCAAGAACACTGGAGTAGGTTGCCATTTCCTTCTCCAATGCATGAAAGTGAAAAGTGAAAGTGAAGTCGCTCAGTCGTGTCCGACTCTTAGCGACCCCATGGACTGCAGCCTACAAGGCTCCTTCGTCCATGGGATTTTCCAGGCAAGAGTACTGGAGTGGGGTGAATAGTAGCTTGATTCAACTACAAAACTACCAAAACAGAGGAAACCTGTGCCCTCTACACCATTTCCGAAGGATCGCAGATAATTTCCTGAACTAATAATGATGCTAGGGTCAAGATTTGCTGGGATCTTCTTTGCTCCGCAGCCCCCAGTAGCTGGTATCATTCTTTTTTAAAATAAAGGATTGGCCCAAGGAATCTTAGTCTCAGCTGCCAGTACCCCTGGGTGGGTCCTGTGCTAGCAGAGCAGACATAGAAGCCTGAAGGATGGCAATCATAGGAAGAGGAAGCAGATGTCTGTCCTCAGTGGCTCCCACCTCAGGCAACAAGGCAGAGCCCCAAGATCCCTTCAGTGGGACTAGCTGCTGGCTCCCTGCCCTGAGCTGATCTCTATTCACTCTCTGTCTTCATCCATAACCCTGACATCCAGCAAGGGGAAGGAGAAAGGAGGACATGGAAAATCAGTCGGAAAAGATCTGCTTGTAGCTTGGATGTTGAAATAACATTCCTCCCGGGTTAAACTTTGTCTGAAGCTCCTGTGGCTCTGATTTCAGAATCCCTTGCAGGCCTTCTTGGCCAGACATTTTGCACTTTTGTCTCTAATCCCCTCAAATCGCCCTTTAGGCCAAGTGACTTGTCCAAATCCACGCAGCCAGGCCAAGATTCCCTCACCTGTAAAAGATGTGGAGAAGGAAACGGCAATCCACTCCAGTATTCTTGTCTGAAGAATTCCATGGACAGAGGTTACAGTCCATAGGGTCGCACGGAGTCAGACACGACTTAAGTGACTTAGTAAAAGATATGAGGATTAAATCAATGAGCTATAGAGATCCTCCACCTTCTCTTAGTGTGGGGCTTCTCTGGTGGCTCAGAGGTTAAAGTGGCTGCCTCCAATGAGGGAGACCAGGGTTCAATCCCTGGGTCAGGAAGATCCCCTGGAGAAGGAAATGGTAACCCACTCCAGTATTCTTGCCTGGAGAATCCCATGGACGGAGAAGCCTGGTAGGCTACAGGGTCGCAAATCAAATCAGTTGCGGGGAAAGAACCAAGAAGTTAGTAAATCGGAGGGAGTGGTAGACGAGGTCAGAAGAGCAGTGGGTGGGGTAGCTGAGAAGAAAAACTATGCTGGGCGGGTAGCGACTTGGGGAGGGACTGGGAACCGAGAGCAATGAGCAATTAAACCTCCACTCTTAACAGCGATTGGCACTCGCTGGGCGTTAAGCGATGCCGGGACAACCAGGGAGGCGGTCCGCCGGGCCTGAGGCCCCGCCCCACCTCGCCCTGGCCCCACCCACCCCTAGGCCCCGCCTCTGCTCCCACCTCGCTCTGCC
>SJYW01052133.1:285642-311069 GCA_006410735.1 Raphicerus campestris
CGTGGGGCCATGGACAGAGGTTGGTTTACGAGTCAGCGAGACCCGGGTTCGACTCTGGCAGTGTGCACTTTCGTGACCGGGGTCAAGTGACTCAACCTCTGAGACCTTCACCATCCTCAGTAGTAGTTATCTGTGTGTGTGTGTGCGCGTGCGTGCTGGGTCGCTCAGTCGTGTCCAGCTCTTTCCTATCTCATGGACTATAGCACGTCAGGCCACCCTGACCATGGAATTTTCCAAGCAAGAATATTGGAGTGGGTTGCCATTTCCTACTGGGATCTTCCCAGTCCAGGGATTGAACCTGCGTCTCTTCTGTCTGTATAATATCTTTAAAACTGCCTGGCATCTGGTGAGACTCAAAGGTGGTAATAAAAGCAGTTGACACAGTAGGTCAACACTAAAGCCTAGTTCATACCGGTATTGACTGTAGGCTTTTTAATGTGTCTTCATTAAGCACGTTGCCAAGATCTCCTGAAGAAGGAAGTGGCAACGAGCTTCATTATTTGTCTTGAGAATCCCAGGTACAGAAGGGTCTGAGGAGCCCGGGTCCATGGGGTCACAGAGTTGGACACGACTGAGCGACTCATACTGGATCAGTTAATTTATACAACCTCATTTGAGGCAGGTTATTATTAAGTGTTTTATGGATGGGAAGTCTCAGAGAGGTTGTATTACATGCCCAAGGACACACAGCTAGTAAGTGGCAAGACTAATATTCCAACTTCCACCTTCGTTTCCGGGCCTTCCACACCCTGAAGCTGGGAATTGTAATGTTGTAGGGAGGGATGGCCCCTCATTATCCTGAGCTTGAAGGTGTTTTTATGGCACTTCATTTCCACTCCCAAAGATGTCATTGAGCAGACATGTTTCGAACCTGAACTATTAACCTGGATTTTTGAGTTTTTCCTCTCCTTTCTCCTCAAATCTTTTTTTTTTTTTTTCGCATTCTGCTGTCTTCCTTCCCTTTAAGCCGGCTGCTCACATGACAATGGCGAATATCCTGGGAGTAATTTTCTTCCTTAATCATTCAAGTCCTATCATTCTAAAAGCCAAACTCTCCTTCCTTGAGACCTATACCTCAGCAAGGATTAGCACTTTGATATATGTGAAACCATCTGTCAGAGAGAAAATATCAGGCATTAGAGGCTCATTTTGTTCTCCAGGAAACCTGAATCATCCTGAAGATGGAAGAGGGCCAGCCCTGCCCCTTGAGAATATTAGTGGAGGCTGAAGGCTTGGCGATCTAAAGCCGAAAGCTCCGTGTAAATGCTCTGCCCATTACAAATGCTACAACATTTGGTTTCTGCAACAGAGCGTTTTAAGCACACACTCAGCTTTCCTTGCAACTTCTTTTTTATCAACCGGGATTGAAATGGTCTCTGCATTCTGCCTTCCAGCCTGTCTCTGTGCGCCCATGTGTGGGGTAAATAAAAATGGGGTTGAGTGAGGCCTTGCATAATTTGTGTGATCCCTCCTTACAGAATCCTTGCTTCACTGTTTTTTATGATAGCCTCTAGAGTTGAACTTGAGTCAAGAGGGTCTACTTTGGATTCCCCTAGCAAAGTTTCAGTCTAGGAAGACTAGTGCAGTGGTTTTTCAACTAGGGGTGATTCTTGACTCCCGGGGACATTGGTTCTCTATGGAGACATTTTTGCTTGTCACAAAATGGGTGCCATGGGGTACGGTGGGGTGGGTGAGTGTGCCACTGGCATCTAGCACGTAGAGGCCAGACTCCTAAAGTTTGTGCAACACGCCCATAAGAAAGAATTACCCAGCCCAACATGTGAATGGTGCCAAGATTGAGAAAACCGCCTCTGGTTCAGGGTGTGGGTTTGTGCTATGTCTCCCAACAACAGTCTTACAGATCCATAGACTATGGTTATCTGAGTCACTTTAAGACAGACAAATTAGGCCTTTTAAATGAACACTGAGTGTGTGGCTACAATATCAGCATTTTTAAATGTGTAAGGCAATCAACACCTGCCCACGTTTCTGGTTCAGTTTTAATTAATTTGGACACTCGTATCTGAGTTATAACTGAGTCCTTAAACAGGTAAATGATACTGTATAGCTAATATGTATTGAAAATGGATTATATGTCTGATACTCTTCCAAGCACCTTTTATATATTAACCCATTTGGTGCAAATAGCAACTTTTTATGGTAGTTGCTATGTGATCATCACCCCCATTTTATACATGAACAGACTGGGGTATAAAACAGTTAACTTGTATGAGAACCCACAACCAATGAGTCCCAGATTTGAACCAGTGGCGTTCACTATTACACCAGGGCACCATACTGCCTAAGAGGATAGAGGGAGAAAGTCAGATGAGGGTCTAAGTCCCTTCCTAGGAGAGGATCTTAAGATGAGCTACTAAACCTCTCTGAGCCTGGCCTGTTTCCTCATCTGTAACAGTGAAATTGCAGGACTGAATTTACATGTTTTGGAGTGAATTAAATGAGATAAAAGGTGTAGAAATACTGATTTTTTTTGTTTTGGTTGCTCACTTGTGTCCAACTCTTTGCAACCCATGGACTGTAGCCCGCCAGGCTCCTCTGTCTGTGGAATTTTCCAGGCGAGAATACTGGAGTGGGTTTCCGTTTTCTTCTCCAGGGGATCTTCCTGACCCAGGGATCAAAGCTGTGTCTCCTGCATTCACAGATGGATTCTTTGCCACTGAGCCACCAGGCAGGGAAGCTCATTTTTACATTAGGAATCCTGTAAAAACATTTCAAAAATAAGGAGCTCCAGGGGCAGGGAAGTGAGACAAGGAGATTTAAGCAGACGCTCAGACCCAGGTGAGGTGTTCGTGACCAGGTCATGGAGGTGCACTGTGAAGACGGAGCTTTGATTCATTTCGGCACATTCAGTTAGCATTTATTTAGCCTTCTTTCTGTTTTTTAAAAACCTGTGTTTTAACCTCAGTGTACCTGGCACTGTTAGGTGCTGGATATACGTGGCTGGACAAGTCAGAGTTCTCCTGCCCCACCCCTATCCAGCCCCTCTCCCGCCACCCACGCCCTGTGCTCTGAATTGGTCTTCCTGCCCCACCAGCACCACAACCATCCTGCAGCCATCCTGGTCTTTCTGGTTACACTATCTTTACTTATCTACCTTCTTTGCATTTGTGGTCAAAGAATTCAGACCATGTGATTTTGATTCCTTGATTTTGATTTGCTTTGTGACTTGGTACAGGTCAATTTTTGTGAATATTCCCTGTATGCTTGGAATGAGGTTTATTCTCTTCTTTGGGGGTACAGAGTTCTGTGTATGATGGTTCGAAATCTTTCCAAATTCTATTACTTATATGTCTTGAGGCCATATTAGTTGTTGCTCATAATCTAGAATGTTCTGAAGAATTTTTTTTTTCAATTATCATTATGTAAGAGTCCTCCTTATCCCCTAACATTCCTCCGCAATTCTGTTTTATCTAGTATCATCATAGTTACCAGCTTTCTTTGGGTTAGTGTTTTCCTGGTATATATATTCTCTTACATTTAGCATTTATTTCTTATAAGCATTTACTTAAGTCTTATAAGCAACCCAAACTGGGATTTTTTTTAAAAATCCAGTCTGAGAATCTTTAAAATGTTGGATTATTTTCCCTGTCTTATGTTTTCTATTTAATCTTGTCTCTACGTTTTTTTTTTCTCTCTCCTTTTCTGCCTCAAGGCTTCTTTATTTAATTTTCTTGCCCTCTTCTAGTTTGAAAGTCTTACATTCTGTTTTCCTTCTTTTGTTTTGACAATTTAGATCTAGTCAATATCTTTACCTCCTATGAAATAAACAAAGGCCTTAGAAGGCCTTAGCTCTTGTCCCACACTCTCCAGCCCTCCTGCCTTGTGTTTCTTGCTTCCCAGACCACTTAGGACCATCAGCATTTTACGCAATCACTGATTGTTTCTCTAGACCACTTAGGACCATCGGCGTTTTACACAGTCACACTGATTGTCTCTCTTGACCCCCGTTCTTTAGTCACTGATCCATCTGTCTCACACCTTTCTAGTTTCAGTTTTCTTCATTCTGAAACACATCTTTGTGTTTCTTTGGTGAGAATTTGTAACTAGGAAAATACATGTGTGTGTGTCAGAAAATGTACAGAACTCCAGGTTTTCCACTGTGCCTGTTGAAAAGCCTATTGTTGTGCCATTTGCTCTTGGAATTTGATCATCTCACTTGCTTATTTTAAAACACTTGAATAATCCTCTGCTGTCCTCAGAGTACAGCTGGTGGAAAATCATTGAAATGTTTTAATCAGAGCAAGGTGATCAGATTCAGCCTTTCCAGGCATCTCTGACTGTGTCTGATAGAGGGGCCGGAAGGGCTAAGGTTGACGGTAAGAAGGCCAAGACCCAGGCAGGCTGTGCTTCCTGTGACTTCAGGAGAAATGATGGTAGCCTGCACCAGAGTGCCGCTGGTTATGGGACTGGGCAGAAGGACTGAATTCAGGAGCCAGGTTTAAGAAATAAATCCTCTACAGGGATTTGTGACTGATTAGCTCAAGGGCAAGCAAGGGAGGGGAAGGAGACTGGCACCCAGCTTTCTGGCTCCAGCAGTTGAAGAGATGTGGCGCTAGGCATTAAGGAATACATGAAGTCTGTTAGGGGGATGAGGGGGCAGGCTCATTCAGTTTGGGATGTATTGAGTGTTAGGTACCTGGATGTGTTCCTGGAGGTTTCCCCCAGGTGGTGGGATGTGCCAATCTGGAGCCGAGCCACAGGATCTGAGCTGGAGCTAGAGATGGCACATCTTCAGCATCAGATGGGAAGCGGAGTCACTGCAGCAGGTGGGGCTCCAGGCAGCATTCCGAGATTGAAAGCGACACGCTGGTCCAGGACAGAATGCAGGTGAACACTGGCACTTGAAGGTCTGAAGAGCAAGTGGTCAAAGGAGGAGGGGCCTTCTAAGGAGACTGACAAGGAGTGGCCAGAGTGAGGGCATTGAAACTGGAAGAGGCTGCACTCATAAGCCTCAGGAAGATAGCTCTTCATGGCAGAGGCTGTGATCAGCAGGGCTCGGCTGCTTAGAGACAGTAAGGAAGTTAAAAACTGAAAATATCCATTGGATTTAGCACAAAGAAGGTGAAGCTCAGTGGCTGTTTTGTTAAGAGTGCTTTCAGTGGTTTGACAGTGGGCAGAAGGCAGATTGCAGCGGATGAAGAGTAAATAATATGTTAGTTTGACTATATAAAGACGTTGGGCTATCTGAAGAGAATGAGGAATTGTATTTGCAGTTGGTCAAGGGGGCTGGGGAGCGGTGGTTCTGTTTTGTCTGGCAGCACTGGGGAGCCAAGAGGGTCTCTGGATAAAGAAGGCTGCTGGAGGAGGTGGGGGAATCTCGACGTCAGATGGAGGAGGAGCCTTGAACCCAAGGCGGGACGCTTCCACCAGCTGAGGAGGAAGGGCGGGCATGGATACAGCTAGATGGCGATGTGACTTTGGGAGGTGGCAGGTCCTTCCTAGTCACCTTGCCTTCTGTTCTCTTTGTGACGCAGGAGGTCGGGTGACTACACGTGAGAGGCACGACCCCCGGGCAGACTGTCCCTGCTCCGGACGCGTTCTTCCTCGGCCTTGGTGGCCTGCCTCCACCAGCACTCCTGGCTTTGCTCTTTCATTCCTGCCTTTCCTCCACTCCTTCTTAGCCTCTCTTGTTGGGTCTTTCTCTTCTGAGCTTCCTTCATACCTCTGTGGTCCCCAGAATTCTGGGCAGACCAAGGAGAAGCCCACAGTCCTTGGAAGGCCTGGGCAGACAACCAGTCCTTGACAAGGGGACCGAGAGGCTGGCAAGGAGCCCAGGCCATGTAGGGCCCAAGAACCAAGTCACTGCGGGACCTTTCAGCTGGCCAGCTTGACTGATGCTAGCTGGCCTGGATAGGGGGTAGGTAAGTTCCTGGGCCCCTTGTGAAATAAGCCTCAAGGCAGTAGAAAAGAAGCAGAAGAGCCCTTATGTAGAATAAAGCCAAGATCTCCTGTGATTTAAAAGCAGACAGGCCACTATTGCAAGACTGCCATCTTGAATTTCATCTTGACATTCAGTGTGATCTTCAGCTCTTTGACGAACTCAGCCAGACTTTACCAAGTGTTAGGTAGCATGCAAAGTCAGTTCGACTCGTGATACTTAATACTGAAATGAGCCCCGGGGAGATGGCAATTGTCAGTCCGAAACCAGAGTATTCAGTTAGTTCTGCAGTCCTTCTGCAGGGGAGTCCGGATGTTACTTTTTAGCTTTCAGCCTGTCGGCCTAACGTGGTTTGTGGGAAGAGCCCATGTTTAGGGAAGCGTGTAAGTGATATAGCTTGAAGCCTGATTGCCTTTTGTCTTAGAACCAGTCAGGAATCCTGAATGTAGCCTTTTAAAAATAACAGCATTTCAAGGCAACCTATGAAATGAGACAAAATAAGATCATTTCCTGTGATCCTGTACATTTTTAACTAACTTTAGTTAGAGGTGGAGAAGCATAAAACCATAGCGTTTTGCCAGGAAACTTGTGCTCATTCAGCACCCACGTTTAGGTGACTTGTTCAGGGTCACTTAGCACATTCATTCGGAGAAGGCAATGGCACCCCACTCCAGTACTCTTGCCTGGAAAATCCCATGGGTGGTGGAGCCTGCAGGGCTGCAGTCCATGGGGTCGCTAACAGTCCGACACGACTGAGCGACTTCACTTTCGCTTTTCATTTTCATGCATTGGAGAAGGAAATGGCAACCCACTCCAGTGTTCTTGCCTGGAGAATCCCAGAGACAGGGGAGCCTGGTGGGCTGCCGTCTATGGGGTTGCACAGAGTCGGACACGACTGAAGCCACTTAGCAGCAGCAACAGCACATTCATTGCTTGGCAAATACTAGACCCGAACTCCCCAGCCTTGTCTGCTGCTTGATGAAGCCCAGTTTCACCTGCGTTTAGGACAGAGGCGTGTCTGCCAGCAAAGCCAAGGTGGAAGAACCATGACCTCTCAATTTTTCCTCCCTCCTTGTGCCCCATCCACAGTGTGTGAAGGTTGGAGCAGGCCTGTGAGAAGTCACTTGATGAGGAATACCTCTTACCTTAAAAGGGTGTTTTCCCTATTCCATGGCAAGTGCTCAGAATACGCTTTTTATTCCTTTCACCTTGAGTAAAATGAATTGCACAGACTAAAGTCGTTTTTTCTAACAGGCCTTACAAAGCTGCCTGGATTTCATCACACACCCTGGTGAGAAACAGAGGTGGTTCCAGCATTGGGAGGAGCCCGTGCTTCTGGTGGCCCCTTGGTGCCCTCAACCACTGGCTCCCACTCCCTCCCATGGCACACACATCCAACCTGGGTCACCCCAAAGACTGCAGCAAAGTGGGAGCACTAGAAAAGTACTTTATATTTGCTATTTTTAAAAGAGACTTTGAATTAATCATCATGAAATAGTGTTGTTGGACTTCCTTATACTTGTTTTGCAGTTGTGTTTTTTTGTTGTTAAAAAAATGCAACTGACAGAAAAATCTAAGAATAGTAGAATGAATCCCTTTATGTCCTTCACCTAGATTTACCAGTTGTTAACATATTGCCACATTTGCTTTCTCTCCCAAGGTGTATGTGACATGTCTGTACGCACGTACATACATAGAAATATGTGTATGTTCACAGATTATACACATATTACTGTTACTATTATTTTGCTGAACCATTTGAGAGTTAGGTAGCAGACCTTTGAGCTTTGATACCTAAAACATCAGCATGTATTTCCTGAGTACAGGGACATTCTCTTACGTAATCACAGTTATCCAATCCAGGAAATTTAATACTGACACAATGCTTTTATGTAATATACAGTCCATATTCAGATGCTGACATCTGGCCAGTTACCTCAGGTGGTGAGTTGCTTGTATTTTAACTGGTTCATTGGCAGGAGGAGAAGGAGGGGGTATTCTTGAGGTGGTGGTCTCACTGCAGAGGGTCCCGAGGTGAGATTCTGCACCTGCTTTTAGGCTTTTGTCTGCTAGTACTCCCCAAGAACACCGTCCCTGACAAGACCGCTGAGGGGCTGGTGCGTGGTGTGCTGCGTCCATTTGCTGTGAACGTTAAATAAAGTAATAAGTCACAGATTTTCACAATATGGACATTTAATATAAAGATGGGCTTAAGACTTTAAAAAGTCTTAAACTTTAAAACTTAAAAAAGTCTTAAAAGATGGGTTTAAGACTCTTTTGCTACTGTACAAAAATGAGCCCATCTTCATGTATTACTAAGTTTTGAATAATATAACTAAGGATCCTCGATTAAAACTGCAAATCAGGTCGCTGCCTTAGCACCAGGGGGCAGAGTTGGGCTTCCTGAGACACTGGAGAGGGGACTTAGCTAACTGACATTGCAAAGCTCCTAGCCCCGTGCTGTGTATTTGCATTTTAATCATTTCACTCCTGATAGAAATATGCTTACTACCGAAAAGTCAGTAATTAACTTATCCTGATTTGCCCACATAGTTAAACCCCTGACTTCTGTATTGCCCTTTTCCCGAAGCCCAGAAACGTCTGCTATTTCTCTAATGACAGCAAAATAGACACCTACTGTCAGCTTCATCAAGACGTACTTGTTGAGTCCTGAGGGGCCAGTTTGTTTGCCTTTAAGCATATCCCACATTCACAAATAAAGTGTCTTTGTGTCATATTGTGAATTTATATAAGACTGTTTTGGTCTTCAAGGACTATGGAACATTAATGGATAAAAGAACCAGGGGATGTAGATAGGATGCTAATACCAGTTATCACTCAGTAAGAACTAGTTCTGCAAATCAGTTTAAATTGCCCATCCAAGCCAAAAAAAGAGGTGGTTGCATAAGGACAAGGATTATAAAGAGATTATGGTCTATTTAAAATAAATCCTCAGCCTCTTTCCAACCTCATTAGCAATTAGCAAGGAAGTGTAAAGACAGGGATTTCTTTCTCTTCTCTTGGTTCTCTATTGCATTGTAAGAGGTGAGAACACAATTAGGCATTCCGTTGTCACCGGAAGTCAACTTCCTTTGATGCTTGGCAGACGGCCAGTTTCTTAGGCTTTGTACAACCTGCCTCTTGTAGAATGTGTTCCGGTACACCAGGCTATCTGATTCTCTTAAATCTGGACATCTAGAATGCTTTCGGGCAATCAAGTGTTTTTTAAAAAACTCATCTCTTCCTACTTCCGTAATACTGAAGAATGGACCTTTTAGGTATGAAAAATGATACCTATTTTTGTTCCTGGCACTATTGATGACAGTGTAGTCTTCTACTAGTTGGCATTTTCTAAGAGCATGTTTGAGACACATCTATACTTGGAGACTTACACGGTGACAGCATGGTGGGGCTCAATCCTACAGGGATTCAACTTCTTTTACGAAATAAGATCGTCTTTTGTGTTATTTTAGAAAGTCTGACACCTTAAGGCTCCATTATCACCCCCTCTAGATGGAAGACATCCTTTGGCATCTCTTGGTCCATAGGGACTTGGTTGTCATTTATCTGCTATTTCAGAGAGGCCCAGTGAAACTGTCACCATTGTCTATAAGGGGCTTCTTTTGCTCTCTCTTCTCTGTCTCACTTAGAATTGGATGTCAAGATTCAGACGATCCCTACTGCCCAGTGTTTTAGTTGCCAAAGCAAAACTTAGCATTGATAAAACCTCAGATAGGTCGCTTAGGATTGACTTTCCATCGTATCACCAGAGAAGCAAGTTCGATGAATATTCGATTTGGCAAAGCCCTGTTTCTTTTAACTTTGTGAGAATCCAGAGGCCGGAATAAAGAAAATGGCCTAATATTAAAGAAGAGTTAAATATGGATTTAAAAGAAACACTCTTAGCCTGATTAAAACAAAGGTTTGATTACAGCGCTTAACTACTATAATATACTAGTAAACATCCTTTGGCTCCAAGTCTTTCTGCTGAAAAGCCACGATTTGTTTGTCAAGATACTTAAAATAATAAGTCTTTGTTTTTACAGCCCTTGGGTTTATTTGAAACCACTTAGGAAGATGTGTCAGAGTGCTTGAAGCCCACAGACATAAAATGCCCAATTTCTCTTGGCCCTCGTCTGTTGGACATCTCCAAAGAGATCAGCTAAGCTGCTGTCACTAGAACGAGCTTACTAATTGGTACAGCACCTGCAGTCAATTAGGGAAGCTTCAATTATCCAAACCAAAGCCACCCACCCAAAGATTAATTTTCTGCTCTATTTCCTATCAAAAACATAGCATATTTAGCTCTGGGTCTAGGCCTTCAGTGGAGTACATTTTAGGCACAAACTGCGTCGTTTTCTTGTTAATTGTACTTGTTCCATCAATTCAACAGCCCTGCCCTCATCGCCATCACACCCACTAGTTCTTTCAAAATTGTTCTTTTTCTGTTGTTTTTGTTGCCTTTCCAAACTGCTGATATCACCGAGAAAAGATGTTCGTTGGGAGTTTTCCTTCTGAAGTATAGCTTGCTTTCTTTCCCTGAAAATATCCCGTCTTTTTGCTTGATAGGATCCAACTTCCATTACCTAAAAGCTATGGCCAGTGGCAGCTCTGAATTTAATAGCACTCAGATATATTGTTCTCTTATTGTCCCATGTAGATACAAAGAGTTCCATCACTCTGCCCCCCACCCCCTCTCTAAAGAGTAATTTTTCTGTTGTGTTTCTCAGAGAAGGAACAAGCCATAAATCGAGCTGGTATTGTTCAGGAAGACGTGCAGCCACCAGGTAAACTTAAAAATCAAAACAAAAATCTCATGTGAAATACTGCCTTGTTGGGGAGAGGTATGTGCTTTGCAGAGAAATCTTTTTCACTTTGAGGCTAGATTGTGATTGTGTTATTATTTTTCAGCAGTTGCCATTTTAGAGGTTGCCACCCTAAGACTTCCTCTTAATATTTCACTCCAGAATAGTTTTTGCAAGTTTGCATGTTTCTGTTGAGTTTGATAAGTGGTCATAAACATGTAACAAGTGTGCAATTAACTATGAAGCATAAATAGCTGTTTTGCAGACTTATTTACCAAGCACCTATTTAAACACTACCCTCATGGGAAAATACTGTTTACTTGTGAGCTATTTTAATTGACGCAGGATTCTGCTTTGTACAGAAGCTCAGAAGTTCCCTTTATGGCTGAATGGTTAGTTACTTTGAGACAATCCAAGTTGGCTGAGAATGAGAGGTTTCTAGCTTATTAGCCAAAACTCTTGTGTCAATGGTCTTTTTTAAATTTATTTTTTAACTAGGCCAGATACATATCTCCCTACTGCGGGGCAGTTTCTGAGCCATTTAAAAATCTCTCTTGGCTGCCACGGCTGCCCAGCCGTTCCATTCTAGGGTTCCGGCAGCTTGCCCGGACTACCTCAAACTCCGTGGAAATTGCACGACTCCATTCTGATGTCATTTGGGGTTGAGGGAAGTGTTAGGAAATTTAAAAACGAATCCTGTTTTTAACTCATGTTTCTTTCTGTAGGGTTGAAAGTGTGGTCGGATCCATTTGGCCGGAAATGAGAAGACTAACCCCCCCTCTAATTATGAAAGTAGACAGAGACTTCATGGTTTCAGTCCTGCAGCAAGTGCAGTAAGCCACCTGGCCAGAGAACGCCGGCTGGAGCAGAAAACTCTAGCAGGCCATAAAGAGTCCTGTGCCCGAGGATCACGTCCCTTCTTAAAAGAGCCCTGGGACAAATCATACTATTAGGAGGGTTTTCATGATTTGGTTTCCTTTCTGAAAATGAAGCTGTCTCACTCAGCTGCGCTTGAAAGCTATCTACATATTCAGTTTCTACCTCTTAGCCAGCCAAGCCGTGATATGAATACAGGCAACCAGTAGACTGGGGAAGATTCTAGACTGTTTTGCCATCCTCCGGATAGGAAATTTCAGGGGAAAACTGCCATATTGAGCAGGCTCATAGGGCTCTTGAAAATGTTAAAGTTGATAAAACTCTTTGGAGACAAGGTACATTGTACTCTTTAAGAATAAATAGTTCAGCTCAACTATCTCATTAGCAAGGTTGCTGCGTGTTGAGAAATAAATTTGAAGCAAACTAAATGGGTCTGCATGCCTATTAAAAATCATTGTTAAATTGACTAAAGTGAAAATGTATATATTAAAATGATTTCTCTTGGGGAGGGAGGTGGGAGCAGGGTTCAGGATTGGGAACTCATGTACACCTGTGGCAGATTCATGTCAGTGTATGGCAAAACCAATACAGTATTGTAAAGTAAAATTTAAAAAAAAATTAATAAAAAATGATTTCTCTTACTTCATAATGGTGTAAGTTTTTTTGTAAATCCTTTTTTATAGGCTCATTAATTATACCAAGAAGTACTGTTTGACTGAATTATATTTGACCAGACATTTGACTATGTGGTGTTTGTTAAGTAAAAATCTTAGAGGTAAATAGCGAATATGTTGAGACAAATGTTTAAAAGAATACAGTTCTCTGCCAGATACCTCGCCACGTGCTGCATAGATGAGCATGAGAATACTTGTTTCCTTCTCTGGTCTCAGTCTGACCTGTTACCTAGATTCTGTGCTTTCAAAAAGACACATCTTTTTCATTTTTTGATTCCCCAGAGTGCCTTGCACATTGCTGTATGCTCTCTTTTAGATGAGCTGCCTAATGACATAATTTTATTATTGTGAACTGTGAGTAGGCCTAATAGAAAACTGGCATAATTGTGTTAATTACTGTCAGAAAGAAATAACGTTGATAGTTCCAAAGTCATTGTTTCTGGTCAGCATTCCTTAACATTTAATTGACTCATAGATAACAACCCAGTAAAAGAAGTTGACTCATTCGGGGTACATTTAATCACTCTTTTCCTTGGAGGGGGCACCAGGAGGTGTGACTTAAGAGTCAAGCATCCTATGGGTGCTTAATTGAGATTTCTCTGTGACCGAGGCCAGTGCTCGTACCATCTGCTTTGGAAGACACCCAGCTGAAATGACTGCGTCTGAGCGTCATAGATGAGAGGGGCCTCGATGGTCTGTTTGTCGGCTGGAACAGACTCGGTTTAATCTGAGTGGGCTCTTTGTCCGAGCCTTGACCCTGCCCTTGGTCTACCTCTTTGCAGAGATTAAAGAGGCTCAGCTGTCCTGCTCGGCTGCCTTGATGTTTATAAAAAGGATCGCACTTGATTTTATCAGAGGTGTAGTGTCAGACTATGCTGCCCACACTTGACAGAGGCCCAGGTTGTAGGGGATGGTACTTAATGAGGGTTGAATAAGGCCTGGTAGTTCATCCATCGGAGAAGACAGTGGCACCCCACTCCAGTACTCTTGCCTGGAAAATCCCATGGACAGAGGAGCCCGGTAGGCTGCAGTCCATGGGGTCACTAAGAGTCGGACATGACTGAGCAACTTCACTTCACTTTCATGCATTGGAGAAGGAAATGGCAACTCACTCCAGTGTTCTTGCCTGTAGAATCCCAGGGACGGGGGAGCCTGGTGGGCTGCCATCTGTGGGGTCGCACAGAGTCAACACGACTGAAGCAAGGCAATTAGCAGCAGCAGCAGCAGCGGCAATTCATCCATTCCACTCCCAGGTGTGGCTTCAGGATAACAAGGAAAGCACTCGAAAGGGGATCTTAGTCACAGTCACACAGTTAGGAAACAGAGTCATTAGGTTCATTTGCTTCTCATTTCACAATTTCCAAGAGAGACATAACATTTCCCAAATGTATTTTATCACAGAACATTTTTTACCAGTTATCTTCTGGGCCTTGTGACTTTTGAGGACGTTTGCCAAATAGTCTCATCACCCTCTATCACTCAGAAATTTTTGAGAACTCCCAAGTGTTTTTTCTTAAGTGGATTGTATCTATAGATGCTTCATTTATTAGAAATTAAAACAATTTTTTAATATTTAAAAATATCCATAGGAGACCTGAAGTATAATGACATTTTTGTGTGAAAAATTTTATTTTCCAAAATAATTTGCAAATTTCTTTAATGCTTGGCTTAATAGAAGATTTCAGATTCTCGTGTCTACTTCTGCATCTGATCTATTCCTGTATCACGTGTCATGTGGCCTCTGGAAAACTACCCTCATAAGATGAGAGTAAAAAAGGCAAAAAGCCTTTGGTAGGATTGTAAAAATATTTTTGATCATGTAATACCCCTAGAAAGATCCTAGAGACCCCTCCAGGTACCTGAACCACACTTTGAGTCTAGTTTATTTTTTTTCCTTGGTCTTACACCTTTGGGAAATATGTATCTGGTTCTATTAGTTCTCTCAGAGTTGCCTGTTGAGGGAAATTAACCGGAGGGGAGTAACATACAATTTCCTTTGTTGTTGCTGATTGAAGTTGTTGGATCCTTCATTTTCAATGCCAGACAGTATCCTCTTGAGGAAGACGCTGGTTGACTTTTTAAAATCTCAGCAACAGAAATAGCCACACTGCTGAACAGTTGGTACATTTATCCTGTGAACATTGATTTGTGTAACTTGTTTCCCTCTTTGTATTGGCTGATAGGAGGCTCCACCACGTTTGTGGTCCAACTTTTTGAAAAGTACCTTGTAGAATGTATTCGAGCCATTACATTCCCTTTGTTCTTTTTCCTCTGAACTTATTTTCATTTCTGCTTTCTCACTTTATTTTCCATTTTATATTGTATGTTAGACCGGTCATTTAAAAATGAGCCGGAGCCCAGTGTTTATTTAATTGGAAACACACTTATAATCTGTTAAGGAAAAATGATGTAAATTCACAGATAATGTGGAATATTAAAAGGGCCTTAAACAAGGTTTAGGGTATCTTCTGACACTGGGTACATGTAAACCCCATGTCCTTGCAGTTCTACTATTTATTTATGCAGTAGAAATGCATTTGTAAAGCCACCAAGAGGCATGAACTAAAACCCAGAAGCTCTGGAAACTCCCCAAATGNTTATTATTGTGAACTGTGAGTAGGCCTAATAGAAAACTGGCATAATTGTGTTAATTACTGTCAGAAAGAAATAACGTTGATAGTTCCAAAGTCATTGTTTCTGGTCAGCATTCCTTAACATTTAATTGACTCATAGATAACAACCCAGTAAAAGAAGTTGACTCATTCGGGGTACATTTAATCACTCTTTTCCTTGGAGGGGGCACCAGGAGGTGTGACTTAAGAGTCAAGCATCCTATGGGTGCTTAATTGAGATTTCTCTGTGACCGAGGCCAGTGCTCGTACCATCTGCTTTGGAAGACACCCAGCTGAAATGACTGCGTCTGAGCGTCATAGATGAGAGGGGCCTCGATGGTCTGTTTGTCGGCTGGAACAGACTCGGTTTAATCTGAGTGGGCTCTTTGTCCGAGCCTTGACCCTGCCCTTGGTCTACCTCTTTGCAGAGATTAAAGAGGCTCAGCTGTCCTGCTCGGCTGCCTTGATGTTTATAAAAAGGATCGCACTTGATTTTATCAGAGGTGTAGTGTCAGACTATGCTGCCCACACTTGACAGAGGCCCAGGTTGTAGGGGATGGTACTTAATGAGGGTTGAATAAGGCCTGGTAGTTCATCCATCGGAGAAGACAGTGGCACCCCACTCCAGTACTCTTGCCTGGAAAATCCCATGGACAGAGGAGCCCGGTAGGCTGCAGTCCATGGGGTCACTAAGAGTCGGACATGACTGAGCAACTTCACTTCACTTTCATGCATTGGAGAAGGAAATGGCAACTCACTCCAGTGTTCTTGCCTGTAGAATCCCAGGGACGGGGGAGCCTGGTGGGCTGCCATCTGTGGGGTCGCACAGAGTCAACACGACTGAAGCAACTTAGCAGCAGCAGCAGCGGCAGTTCATCCATTCCACTCCCAGGTGTGGCTTCAGGATAACAAGGAAAGCACTCGAAAGGGGATCTTAGTCACAGTCACACAGTTAGGAAACAGAGTCATTAGGTTCATTTGCTTCTCATTTCACAATTTCCAAGAGAGACATAACATTTCCCAAATGTATTTTATCACAGAACATTTTTTACCAGTTATCTTCTGGGCCTTGTGACTTTTGAGGACGTTTGCCAAATAGTCTCATCACCCTCTATCACTCAGAAATTTTTGAGAACTCCCAAGTGTTTTTTCTTAAGTGGATTGTATCTATAGATGCTTCATTTATTAGAAATTAAAACAATTTTTTAATATTTAAAAATATCCATAGGAGACCTGAAGTATAATGACATTTTTGTGTGAAAAATTTTATTTTCCAAAATAATTTGCAAATTTCTTTAATGCTTGGCTTAATAGAAGATTTCAGATTCTCGTGTCTACTTCTGCATCTGATCTATTCCTGTATCACGTGTCATGTGGCCTCTGGAAAACTACCCTCATAAGATGAGAGTAAAAAAGGCAAAAAGCCTTTGGTAGGATTGTAAAAATATTTTTGATCATGTAATACCCCTAGAAAGATCCTAGAGACCCCTCCAGGTACCTGAACCACACTTTGAGTCTAGTTTATTTTTTTTCCTTGGTCTTACACCTTTGGGAAATATGTATCTGGTTCTATTAGTTCTCTCAGAGTTGCCTGTTGAGGGAAATTAACCGGAGGGGAGTAACATACAATTTCCTTTGTTGTTGCTGATTGAAGTTGTTGGATCCTTCATTTTCAATGCCAGACAGTATCCTCTTGAGGAAGACGCTGGTTGACTTTTTAAAATCTCAGCAACAGAAATAGCCACACTGCTGAACAGTTGGTACATTTATCCTGTGAACATTGATTTGTGTAACTTGTTTCCCTCTTTGTATTGGCTGATAGGAGGCTCCACCACGTTTGTGGTCCAACTTTTTGAAAAGTACCTTGTAGAATGTATTCGAGCCATTACATTCCCTTTGTTCTTTTTCCTCTGAACTTATTTTCATTTCTGCTTTCTCACTTTATTTTCCATTTTATATTGTATGTTAGACCGGTCATTTAAAAATGAGCCGGAGCCCAGTGTTTATTTAATTGGAAACACACTTATAATCTGTTAAGGAAAAATGATGTAAATTCACAGATAATGTGGAATATTAAAAGGGCCTTAAACAAGGTTTAGGGTATCTTCTGACACTGGGTACATGTAAACCCCATGTCCTTGCAGTTCTACTATTTATTTATGCAGTAGAAATGCATTTGTAAAGCCACCAAGAGGCATGAACTAAAACCCAGAAGCTCTGGAAACTCCCCAAATGCCCATCCACAGTACAAAGAGTAAACTGATACATTCACACAATAGAATACAATACAGCAATGAGAATGAACAACAATGCAATGAATCTCGCAAGCGATGCAGAATGAACAAAAGCAAGCTGCAAGAGTACTTTGAGATTCCATTTAGATAAAGAATAGAAACGGTAAATTAAGACATGAAATTGGGATTCAGGGTAGAGACTGCTCATGGGAAGAAGCAGTGGGGTAGTGACTAGAAAGATACAGGAGGTCTTCAAGGTGCTATGTTATATATATATATTTTTTTGGGGGGGGGTATAAGTTACATGGGTGTAGTGAGATTTTGAATACATCCTTGAGCTGCACAGTTTCACTTTCCTAAATGTATGCCGTTCAGGAAACTTTCCAGAGAACCACACTGTCCAGGAGGAGGAGCACAGGGTTCAGGAAGGATGATAAAATTTCCCCTTTGTTGTTGCTGGGGATGTTAGGAATACCGTATTCGAGGTACCTAGTGAATGCCGGGAACTGGCAGAGGTCAGAATAATGACAGCTTTCATTGATGGAATAGCTGACATTTCAAGAGAGCTGTGAAAAATGCCTGGGATTCAGACACAGGTGCAGAGTCAGCAGAGTCTTTGAGAGATGGTTTGACTGGGCTTCCCTCATGGCTCAGCTGGTAAAGAATCTGCCTGCAATACAGGAGACCTGGGTTTGATCCCTGGGTTGGGAAGATCCCCTGGAGAAGGGAAGGGCTCCCCACTCCAGTATTCTGGCCTGGAGAATTCCATGGACTGTATAGTCCATGGGGTCACAAAGAGTTGGACACGACTGAGTGACTTTCACTTCACTTGACTGGGATGCAGGCTGTGGGTGGAGCCCACCCCACCAGCCTAGGTTTAACATCCAGTGGAACTCGTCAGTATTTTGCATGGATTGAATGAGAAATGGAAAGAATGAGTGAGGGAGCAAATGAAGGGAATGGTGTTTACGACCATGTGGTGAACACTCTCCAATATCCACTGACAAGCTTTACTTAATTTTCAGCCACCTACTGGAAGCAGGAAGTGGTCTGAACACTTTCAAACAAAGCAAGAGTGCTTTCGCCAGAGCACTGTGGGACAGTCACTTGTCCATGTGAACCAAGGGCAGAAACAATAAACTGAGAAGCATCAATAGCAGTTTTTATCTTTTGAATCCGGTTTTTTAAAATTGGGCTTTCCTTAACAAGGATTTACTGTATCTTACATCCTACAATGGATAAGAATTCAAAGAGTACATATATATATAATATATATGTGTGTGTATATAACTGAATCACTTTGCTGTACACCTGAAACTAACACAATATTGTAAATCAACTATACTTCAGTTTTCTAAAAGGTTGGGCTTTCCTTTTGTACTTTTTTGCTTTTTAAAATTTTTTAATAAAATTAATTTTATTATATGTTATAGGTGTTCGGTGGATTGGTGGTTAGAACAAACAACTGGACTTCACCCCAGGTACTTTGAACAGCACTGACAGGAGGATGGATCTGAGATGTTCTCAGGTCTGGGTTCCTGGGCTCAGCTGCTGGTGACCCGGGGTTCCCCAAGCATCAGCAGATGAAACATCCAGGTTTCTTAGCCTTGGGCGGGTCTCCGCGGACAGTGATTTCATTCTCCCAGACTCCCCTCGCACCTGCTGAGTGCAGAAGGTCCTCTGCAGTTTATTCTGCCTGTTGATAACAAAATACACAGCTCATTGGCAGCCCCCATGTGGGGGAAGGTAGCAGGCACGCTGAGGGCCCTGCTGCACTGCTTCACTGAATGTGGTCTGAAGGGGGGCATTAACTCCGCTGCGCTCTTTCCTGGAGTAGGTAAGCCAGGCAGTGGCAGGAGGTCGCCCTCCCCTAACATCCCCCAGCAGATTGGCAGCAGTGGAAGGGGGTCGGGGTTTCACTCCTCTGCTTCTGCTAAGTGCTATTTGCCAAACCCTGATCTTCTGAATACGATACAGAGAAATGAATTGTCACAGCTTCTTACAAGAGTCAGGCCACCGTGCACAACAGTATCTGCCTAGGTTTCTCTCTCTCACCATAAATGATTAAAATAAATGCCAAAAAAAAGGGGGGGATGCTTTGTCTAGAGCTTTTTGGTGGCAAGTGACAGAAAATCAAACTCCAGATGGTGCAAAAAAGAGAATTTGGTCATGTAATTGAAAACTCCAGAGTCACAATCATTTCCTACTGTCATGATCATATCTTGAACTATAAAAATCAATAACTGACAATCATTTATGAATGTAAAGAGTAATTATACCCAGCATCCTCAAGAAAGAGCCATGCTGGATATCCTAAGTGGGTACAGGTTTTCTCTCCTGGTTGATATAACTGCTCTTTTTTTTTTTTTTTTTTTTTTTAAACATAGCTGCTCTTGCTCTCTTTGCCCAACATCTTACTCTCTCTTTCTTGTGGGGTCATCTACTCCCACCTCTAAGTCTTTTGTTCATCTTTCTCCCACTATGTCTCCCTGCTTTGGGTAGAGTTGACTTCAACCCATGCACAGGAGCAGGCATATGGCCCAAATTTGGCCAGTCAGAACCTCTGTGCAAACTCCTGGCCAGCAGAAATTGGATCTGGGATGAACGTGGAGCACAAACCAGGTAAGGCAGGTCTAGCTAGAGTTACTCTTGCCTATTGGCTTGTGTGGTCAAACTAGAGGAGAATCTCTTATTCACCAGATTTTGCAGCCATCTTGCCACCATTAGGGTAGAGTTGATCTAAAACTAACACATCCTGGAAGGAAATAACAGAAGGGACCTCCCGATGGCCCAATGGCTAAGATCCAAACCTTCCAAGGCAGGGGGCTTGGGTTCAATCCTGTTCAGGGAACTAAGACCCCACATGCTACACAGCACAGCCCAAAATTTTTTTTAAAAATTTGTTTTTTTTTTTTAAACAAAACAACAAGAGATGGAAGCCAGGTTTTAATAATGTTGTTCACATCTCTTGGGTTCATTTATGTCTGAAGCAAGGCTATCTCTGGATTAATAAATAGTATTAATAAATTTCCTTTCTGTACCAATTTAGATTGGGTCTTGGCACATGCAACTAAGAGAATCTTGACAAGCCATCTCAACTTTTTATTTAAATCATTTTTTCTAAAATGTATTCCACATGTTATTTTCACCTTACATAAAAGATGTTGAACATAATTCAGCCCTCCTTTATGACTTGGGCTTATTATTATTATACAGTTGTCCCTAAGGGACTATTGGGGTGGGTCAGACGTTTACCTGCTGTGCTTGTGAGATTTCTGGCTTTTCTCTTTTTCTTATCTCTGCCTTGCCTCATAGTTATAAGGAGCAGGCTCTGGATTCATCTTGGATTTACTGCTTCTAGTGTGCAGTGAGGTTGGGAAGCATTAGCCAAAATTCTGGAATTTGGCATCGAATGAAAGTAAACGCCTTTAATGTGGATTTAGAAGCACTGGTGAGGATCAAGTGCAAGGGCTTTGTGACATTTTGGCTCCCTGAAGTGTTTTTGTTTTTCTTTTCTTTCTTTCTTCTTTTTTTAAAATGGGATTTGCTTTCTGTTTCTGCATTGTTCTGGATAGATGAGTTTTCTAGATGTTCCTGCTGGCTGAGAATTTTACCATAACAAAATTTCACACTAAAAATTGTGCCATGTGAGCAAATTAGGTAGGGCTGAAATGTCTTATAATTTAGCCAAGTTATTTAGTTTCTTCAAAGAAGGCACAGTAACCCACAGCAGNTTTTTTTTTTTTTTTTTTTTTTAAACATAGCTGCTCTTGCTCTCTTTGCCCAACATCTTACTCTCTCTTTCTTGTGGGGTCATCTACTCCCACCTCTAAGTCTTTTGTTCATCTTTCTCCCACTATGTCTCCCTGCTTTGGGTAGAGTTGACTTCAACCCATGCACAGGAGCAGGCATATGGCCCAAATTTGGCCAGTCAGAACCTCTGTGCAAACTCCTGGCCAGCAGAAATTGGATCTGGGATGAACGTGGAGCACAAACCAGGTAAGGCAGGTCTAGCTAGAGTTACTCTTACCTATTGGCTTGTGTGGTCAAACTAGAGGAGAATCTCTTATTCACCAGATTTTGCAGCCATCTTGCCACCATTAGGGTAGAGTTGATCTAAAACTAACACATCCTGGAAGGAAATAACAGAAGGGACCTCCCGATGGCCCAATGGCTAAGATCCAAACCTTCCAAGGCAGGGGGCTTGGGTTCAATCCTGTTCAGGGAACTAAGACCCCACATGCTACACAGCACAGCCCAAAATTTTTTTTAAAAATTTGTTTTTTTTTTTTAAACAAAACAACAAGAGATGGAAGCCAGGTTTTAATAATGTTGTTCACATCTCTTGGGTTCATTTATGTCTGAAGCAAGGCTATCTCTGGATTAATAAATAGTGTTAGTAAATTTCCTTTCTGTACCAATTTAGATTGGGTCTTGGCACATGCAACTAAGAGAATCTTGACAAGCCATCTCAACTTTTTATTTAAATCATTTTTTCTAAAATGTATTCCACATGTTATTTTCACCTTACATAAAAGATGTTGAACATAATTCAGCCCTCCTTTATGACTTGGGCTTATTATTATTATACAGTTGTCCCTAAGGGACTATTGGGGTGGGTCAGACGTTTACCTGCTGTGCTTGTGAGATTTCTGGCTTTTCTCTTTTTCTTATCTCTGCCTTGCCTCATAGTTATAAGGAGCAGGCTCTGGATTCATCTTGGATTTACTGCTTCTAGTGTGCAGTGAGGTTGGGAAGCATTAGCCAAAATTCTGGAATTTGGCATCGAATGAAAGTAAACGCCTTTAATGTGGATTTAGAAGCACTGGTGAGAATCAAGTGCAAGGGCTTTGTGACATTTTGGCTCCCTGAAGTGTTTTTGTTTTTCTTTTCTTTCTTTCTTCTTTTTTTAAAATGGGATTTGCTTTCTGTTTCTGCATTGTTCTGGATAGATGAGTTTTCTAGATGTTCCTGCTGGCTGAGAATTTTACCATAACAAAATTTCACACTAAAAATTGTGCCATGTGAGCAAATTAGGTAGGGCTGAAATGTCTTATAATTTAGCCAAGTTATTTAGTTTCTTCAAAGAAGGCACAGTAACCCACAGCAGTATTCTGAACCTCATGCTGATTTTTAACTTGTTTTTCTTCTTTTCTAAAATAGCCCTTTTATTTTCAACCTCTAATAGCATACACTGACTTGCAAGGGGAGGAGGAAAAAAAAAAAAGTTTGTACCAGAGGGAGCAGGTTTACTTAAAGCAGAAGTGGAATCAATTTGGGCAACTGTGAGTTGCCAATTCTGAACTTCCCTGCTAAGTACATGTGCCCTGGAATACTTCGGAGCCACTTAAGCCCCATAAATGTGGAGCTGGAATACAGGATAAACATGTGTAGGGGGCACGGAGCTCACTGCCCTTGCTAAGTTGAGTGAAAAACCAAAGGGACACACTCCCTCAGAGAAGTTCAAATGAAGACAATTGTTTTCAGAAAAAATATAACTCATGTCTGGTTTTGAAATTACTAGGAAAACAGCAGCTCTGGTGATTTATCTTGCGGAATAAGCAAAATCTGCTTTCTAAAATGGCTATTTTTTATTTTTATTTGTGCTGCCCTTTGATGTGGACTCACATTACAGACATAAAATGCCCAAGCAAAAAAACATTATTTGGTTTTCGTAATGAAGAAAGAAGGACTTGGTTTTTGCTGGTTCCTGCCTTTCGAACGTTTGGTCTGCGGCTTTGGAGAATAATTGGTTGTTAGGCAGCAGCTTGAGAATCCCAGAGGGTGACTCCTGTTCTTCACTGACTCAGCATGTGATTCCTCGGCCCGCTGGGGCTCCCCATTAATATTTGCACCAGCTCGTGCGAAACACAGTCATTTTCAGTGATGATGAGAGACATTGCAGGGAGTGAGCGTCAGAGGATGGCATAGCCAGTCCCCAAGGCCCTGGCCTCCAAGGTGTGTTTCCAGTAAAGGGGTGGGAAGACAAGGAGGGTGGTTGCATCTCCAGTCTCTAGAAGCCCTGACATGATTATACACCAACAACAGGTGTCATGGGCTCAGTTGTGTCCCCTCAAAATTCATAGATTGAAGTCCTCACCCTCAGCATCTCAGGATGTGACTGCATGAGAGACAAGGTCTCCAGAGAGATGATTAAGAGAAAATGAGGTCGTATGGGTGGGCCCTAATTCAATATGCATGCGTGAGTGCGTGCCCAATCATGGTTGACTCTTTGTGACCCCATGGAGTATATAGCCCACCTGGCTCCACTGCCCATAGAGCTTCCCAGCAAGAATACTGGAATGGGTTGCCATTTCCTACTGCACGGGGTCTTCCCAACCGCAGGGATCAAACCTGTGTTTCCTGCCTTCACAGGCAGATGTTTTGCCATTGAGCCATGTGGGAATCCAATCCAATATGACTGGCTTCCTAATAATAAGAAGAGAAGCCTCCAGAACTCTGAGAAAATACATTTCTGTTGTTTGAGCCAGCCAGAGACTGGGTCTCTGTGCGCTCACAGGGCAAGTCAGAACTGCTAGGGACTTGACCCTGGTGAACAGCCCTCAGCAGCAGGGGATGGCAGTTGGTGGAGAAACAACCCAGGGCCCTTGCCCTGCTATGGCGCTGAGCCCCAGATGTACACAGTAGTAGTTGACACACTGACGCCCCTTAGCTGGTATCCTTCTCTCTTCTGTCCTACTTCTCCCTTCTCATATCACCTCTCAAATTAATGACATGTCTGTAAATCCTCATTTCAGCATCTGCCTTTAGCCTAAAGGAACCTAAGCCCATTTCCTGGTTCCAAGTATTAGAGTTGCAAGCCACTTTCTTAAAAACAGCCTTTGGAAGTGACCAGTAGTTTGGTTAGTTCAGTTCACTCGCTCAGTCGTGTCCGACTCTTTGCCATCCCATGGATTGCAGCACACCAGGCTTCCTTGTCCATCACCAACTCCTGGAGCTTACTCAAACTCTTTCATTGAGTTGGTGATGCCATCCAACCATCTCATCCTCTGTTGTTTCCTTCTCCTCCTGCCTTCAATCTTTCCCAGCATCAGGTTCTTTTCAAGTGAGTCAATTCTTCGCCTAAGGTGGCCAAAATATTGAAGTTTTGGCTTCACCATCAGTCCTTTCAATGAATATTCAGGTCTGATCTCCTTCAGAATGGACTGGTTGGATTGCCTTGTAGTCCAAGGGACTCTCAAGACTCTTCGCCAACACCACAGTTCAAAAGCATCGTTCTTCGACGCTCAGCTTTTTTTATACTCCAACTCTCACATCCATAGATGACTCCTGGAAAAACCATAGCTTTGACTAGATGGATCTTTGTTGGCAAAATAACGTCTCTGCTTTTTAATATGCTGTCTAGATTGGTCGTGGCTTTTCTTCCAAGAAGCCAGCATCTTTTAATTTTATGGCTGCAGTCAGCATCTGCAGTGATTTTGGAGCCCCCCAAAATAAAGTCTGTCACTGTCTCCACTGTTTCCCCATCTATTTGAGCTGAAGTGATGGGATCAGATGCCATGATCTTAGTTTTCTGAATGTTGAGCTTTAAGCCAACTTTTTACTCTCTTCTTTCACTTTCATCAAGAGGCTCCTTAGTTCTTCTTTGCTTTCTGTAACTGTGGTGTCATCTGCTTATCTGAGGTTATTCATATTTTTCCTGGCAATCTTGATTCCAGCTTGTGCTTCATCCAGTCCAACATTTCTCATGATGTATTCTGCATATAAGTTAAATAAGCAAAATGACAATATACAGCCTTGATGTACTCCTTTCCCGATTTGGAACCAGTCTGGTTTTCCATCCTGCTCTAACTGTTGCTTCTTGACCTTCATACAGATTTCTTAAGAGACAAGTCAGGTGATCTGGTATACCCATCTGGTTAAAAATTTTCCACAGTTTGTTGTGATCCACACAGTCAAAGAGTTTGGCATAGTCAATAAAGCAGAAGTAGATGTTTTTCTGAAACTCTCTTGCTTTTTCAATGGTCCAGCAGATGTTGGCAATTTGATCTCTGGTTCCTCTGCCTTTTCTAAATCCAGCTTGAACATCTGGAAGTTCATGGTTCACATACTGTTGAAGCCTGGCTTGGAGAATTTTGAGCATTACTTTGCTAGTGTGTGAGATGAGTGCAGTTGTACAGTAGTTTGAGCATTCTTTGACATTGTCTTTCTTTGGGATTGGAATGAAAACTAACCTTTTCCAGTTCTGTGGCCACTGTTGAGTTTTCCAAATTTGCTAGAATATTGAGTGCAGCACTTTCACAGCATCATCTTTTAGGATCTGAAATAGCTCCACTGGAATTCCATCACCTCCACTAGCTTTGTTC
>SJYW01052133.1:325319-346906 GCA_006410735.1 Raphicerus campestris
GGGGGGGGGGGGGGGGGGGGGGGGGGGGGGGGGGATTAAAAGAAAATGAAGAGACATCAAATGAAAGGAATGAATTTTTTTAAGAAAACAATTATTTAGGGGACACTTATGATAAATGGGGAAATTTGCTGGGGACTGGGTATAAGGCAATATCAGAGAATTCTTGTAAATTTTGTTTGGTGTGATCATGACTTTGTGGTTATGTGAGACAGAATTGACATGTTTTAGAGCTTCACATTGAAAAATGTAGGGGTGATATGACCCAGTGCCAGTTTTGGTTTGGACTACATCAGCTAGAACAAAAGTCAAAGAACTTCTAGATGGATTAAGATAAAGTACATGTCACAGAATTAATCATTGCATCTGAGTGATGAGTGTATGGGACTCCATTGTGCTAGTCTCCTCCTGTGGGAGGAGGAAGTGGGGGCACTTTCCAAAGCTGGTCATTCTCAAGGTGGGGAGCCAGATGTCACAGGCTCCCTGTGGTCCCATCCATGTCAGTTAATTAGACATATTACTTTTAAAAGAAAGGAGGAGAAAAAGGGAGCGGCAAGGAGAAGAAGGAGGCATATCTCCTTATACAGGATGAAATAATCACCAGGATATAACTTTTAGTGATAAGACAAGAGACAGAATAATGGGCTTAGAATGCTACCATTTGAGTTCTTAAAAAAGTGGGGAGAAGGCAGGGGTAAATCTACCTTCCAGAAGGACACAGAGGAAATCAACGGTTGTTGCTCCCAAGAAGAGAAACTGGTGGCTGGGCCAGGAAAGAAGGGAAATTGACTCGTACACCATGTACCTTCTGTACTTTTTGGATCTTGTAGTATGCAAGTATGTATCACATATTCGAAAGTAAAATCTGAAATAAAAGCAACCAACAAAGAGATTGCATTTATTCCTCTATTTCAAGCAGGGCGTTTCTAGTCTAGAGTAGGTCTTAACCATTGAGGGATCTTAGGTTTGAGGAGATGCTGCTTCATTTATGCCTCTCCTCAAGAAACACTTCCCATAGCACGTGCTGAAGGAATGGACTGGGCAACACCATTTACAAGGCAGGCAGACGCAGCTCACTGACCACGGCTGAACAGGACGTGGGTTTTCCTCCCCCTCCTCCACACTCTCTTCAGCCTCATTTCTGCTTTCTCTTCTCTTTCCCCTTCCCCTTCTCCTTCTCTTTCCTCTTTTAATTAAAAACAATTTTGCTTAGTGTTGGTAAAATGTACATAACATAAAACTTACTATGTTAATGATTTTTTAGTGTAAAATTCAGTTGTTAACACATCCACATTGCTGTGCAACAAACTGCAAGAACTCTTCATTTTGCAAACTGGAACTGTGTACATTTTTAAAACTAATTTTTTAATTGACATATAGGTGATTTACAATGTTGTGATAGGTTCTAATATACAGCAAATTGTTTCAGTTATATGTGTATGTATGTATACACACACATACTCTTTTCCATTATGGTTTATCACAGGCTATTTTTTAGGTTCTATTTAAAAATCTTTTTTAATTAGAGGAAAATTGCTTTATAATGTTGTCTGGGTTATCACAGGATATTGAATATAGTTCCCTGTGCTATACAGTAGAACCTTATTGTCTATCCTATATATACTAACTTTCATCCACTGATCCAAAACTCCCAATCCATCCCTTCCCCATCCTTCCTCCATCTTGGCAACCATAAGTTTGTTCTCTATGTCTGTGAATCTGTTTCATATATAAGTTCGTTTGTGTCATATTTCAGATTCCACATATAAGCAATACCATATGGTATTGGTCTTTCTCTTCCTGACTTATTTCACTTAGTATGGTAATCTCTTGTTCCATCCATGTTGCTGCAAATGGCATTAATTCACTCTTTTTATGGCTGAGTAGTATTCCTTTGTATGTTGTTGTTTAGTCGCTAAGTTGTGTCCAACTCTTTGCAACCCCATGGACTGCAGCACTCCAGGCCTCCCTGTCCCTCACTATCTCCAAGAGTTTGCCCGAGTTCATGTCCATTGAGTCGGTGATGCTATCCAGCCATCTCATTCCACTGAGTGTGTGTGTGTCCATTCATCTGCTGATGGACATTTAAGTTGCCTTCATATCTTGGCTATTGTGAATAAGGCTGCTATGAACATAGAGGGTGTCTGTATCTTTATAAATGATAATTTTGTCTGGATATATGCCTAGGAGTAAGGTTGCTGGATCTTATGGTCACTGTGTATTTAGTTTTGGGGGGAGCTTCCATACTGTTCTCCATAACGGCTCCATCAATTTACATTCCCACTGTGAAATTGTGTAAATTAAGCAGTAACTTCCTGTTCTCTCCTTCCCCAGCCTCTAGGGAAGTTCTGCTCTCTGTCTCCATGAATTTTATTTCTCTAGGTAGCTCCTTTAAGTGGAATCATAGAGTATTTGTCTTTTTGTGACTTACTTAGCATAATACCTTCAAGGTTCATCCATGCTTATTTCAGAATTTCCTTCCTTTTTAAAGCTGAATGATATTCTGTTGCATGTCTATATCCCATTTTATTTATTCATTTATCTTTTGATAGGCATTTGGGTTGCTTTTAGCTATTGTGAATGCTGCTGCTTATGAATGCATGTTACAGTNTCAGAATTTCCTTCCTTTTTAAAGCTGAATGATATTCTGTTGCATGTCTATATCCCATTTTATTTATTCATTTATCTTTTGATAGGCATTTGGGTTGCTTTTAGCTATTGTGAATGCTGCTGCTTATGAATGCATGTTACAGTTATCTCCTCAAGGTCCTCTTTAAATTCTTTTTGGTATATACCCAGAAGTAGAATTGCTGAATTGTATGGTAATTCTTTTTAATGTTTGAGAAGCTTCCATACTGTTTTCCATAGCAGCTATACCATCTTACGTTCTTATCAGCAGTGCACAGGGATCATATGTCTTCACATCCTGCCAACGATTGTCATTGTCTATTTTTTGTAGTAGCCATACTTGTGGGTATGAGACGGTTTCCTTGCACATTTCCCTGATGTCAGTTTCTTTTTCTTGACTTGATCCCTTATCTTCAATCCTGCTCTCTTGCTATAGCTCTTAACAAGTCTGTCAGTTTCTTGAAGGTTTTTGTTTTCCAAATGTACCAAAGAATTTTTTATTGGCTCTCTACAGGTTTTGGAGGCCAAATACTTTTCTGACAGCATGTTATAAAGTTTCATTTAGGCCGTCAGTCTCTACATGAAGCAGTAGAATAGCTGATTCAAGACAGCGAAGGTGAGAAAGCCGATTCAGTTTGGCTCTAGAATGTCTGCTCCTCAGAGCTATCTTTCAAGTAGGTTTGCCTTCTTATACTGAATATTTGTTAAGGTTTTAGTTATTGCTTTTTATAATGTTGGCAAATTTTGGTATGCTCTGAGTGACTAAAGTGTGGGTGGTGGTCTTTAGAAATCTTCCATCTCTCATGGGCTTTCCTGATGGCTCAGCAGGTAAAGAATCTGCCTGCCATACAGGAGACATAGGTTTGATTCTGAATCAGAAAGATCCCCTGGAGAAGGAAATGGCAACCCACTCCAGTGTTCTTGCCTAAAAAATCCCATTGACAGAGGAGATTGGCTGGCTAAANAGTAGGAGGGGGGAGGGGAACTTCCCGGAGTCCTCAGCCTGGCAAAGGCTCTAATTAGAAACGACACGTTTCAACAATGAAGCATTTTTTCTTTTAAGGAGCTGAGGTGCTGAGGTAAATATCATACCCTTTGAAGATCTGTTTGTGCCATGAACATCAAAGGGTAAGGAGGGTCCCTCTCTGAAATTTAAATGTAAGGCTTTACCTCTCAACAGCTTGCTGCTGTTTCAAATTAATGCCTAGAACATCACAGGATTCACAGAGGAAGCAGGAGGCCAGATGCATGAGCTGTGCCCAGAGGGAGCAGGCGGCCGGGGCAAGTCCGGGGGTGAGCACCCACACGGGCCAGCAATAGGATAGCTGGTCAGAGCCCGGAGTCTAGGGGGACCCAGGGGTCGGTGGTGGGGCTCCTGGCCCTGGAAGCCCCACACAGAGAGATTCAAACCCAGAGACAGAGGTCTGTCGGCAGGACCTGTCAGCTCAGTCAGCCTTGGCCTGGGTCTTGGGGCCGAGAACTTGGTTGGGGACCTCACAGGACCCTGACATGGGCAGCAGGCAATGTCAACATGGAGAAAGTGAGGCGAAGCTGAGAGAAGGCACCAGGAGNCTGGGTCTTGGGGCCGAGAACTTGGTTGGGGACCTCACAGGACCCTGACATGGGCAGCAGGCAATGTCAACATGGAGAAAGTGAGGCGAAGCTGAGAGAAGGCACCAGGAGAGGACAATTCTCAACCGAGTGTGGGAGCTGGGTCAGATCCCTGCCCAGCAGGGAAATGCGAGGCTCAGCTGGCACATCTCCCAGGCTCCTAACTGAGACGGTGAGTGCATGTCTGTTGCCCAACACAACCACCAGAACCAGGGTACTGATGCGGAAAAGGTGGGAAGCATAAAAGATGCCAATGCTTAGGCCATACCCCAAACCACTTCAGTCAGAGTCCCGGTGGCAGCCAGGTATGTATAAAGCGTCCCAGTGATTCTCAGGTGCAGTCAGGCTGTGTGAGGCCAGGGGTTCTCATTGTGGGGCCCCCAGGCCAGCAGCAGCACCTAGAAATTTGTTGAGAATGCAGATTCTCAGGCCCTGCCCTATTGCATCACAGACTCTGGGGGTGGAACCTGGTGAGCCGTTTCAGTGAGTCCTCCAGGTGATTCTCACAGACACTGAGGTTGGAGAACCACAGCATTTTGGAGGCAGAAAGAACCACCTGTCTGTCTGTCTCTCCCCTGGACAGACAGACTCTCCCTCTGCAGCAATAATCGTAGTAGCAGATGCTGTGTTCTGGCCGCAGAGAGCTCAGATGGTCCCATCCACTCTCTGAGGCAGGGGCTTTATTTCTCTCCAACATAATCTGGAAATAGCCCGGCAAGTGACGATGCAAAGAAAGGAGGGACATACGGCTGTGTTGTGTGTTGGTAGGCTCTGTCTTCTCCCCGAGCCCTTGTGGTCTCTAAAGAGCAGCATCACTCTGGCAGGTTCTGGGTGGGTTGCTAAGGGAGGCTAAACTGCTCTGCTTCTCCCCAATGGGCTGTGCCTTTGAAAGAGACCCAGCTGTTCCATTTCAGCTCAGCTTCAATTTCCCTCCCAGTCGGGTAGCTCCCCTGCCTGATTTGGAGCAGATGATCTGGGAGCTGCAGATTCTGCACCCCTTCTTGGGACTGAGGGCCAAGATTCAAAAAGATACAGAAGAAAGTGCTAAGGAGTACAGCGAGGCCTGGGAAACTGCCTGCCTTGGTCTCCCCACGCCAAATGCACAGTGAGGCAGGGAAGGGTAGCCGAGGAGAAGGGAGTATGAATCCATTCTCTCCAGAAACTTCTATCAGCACTGTATGAGTCAGGGTTCTCTGGAGAAACAAAACCAAGAGGAGATTTTATATGTATAAGATATTCTGAGAGAATAATACAATGGAGCAGAGGAAAGTGAAGAAAAGAAACAGAGCTCCAATAGCATTGGAATTCCTGGTGCCGGGAACCTTTCAGCTCTCCCTTTCTTGTGATTTTCTTATAAGAGCAATCTAATTCCAGCAGTTTGCTTGATATGTGTATATTAGATTTCTGTTGTCAACATGTCAAAAGGCCTGAGTTACACGAGGAAGGAACTGGGTGGGGTGGGGACGGGTCAGGCAAGGCCCCCAGGCCCACCGTGCAAGGCGGAGTCACCAGGCTCCTGCAGGAGCACAGCTGGCATCAGAAGTGAGCTCCTTCTCACATTCAGTGCCCGTGCCCTTCTTTTCCCTCACTCGTCCTGGCTCTGGGTAGTAATTCCAGTATTTGGCCACAAATGGAAGTTTTGACTTTGGAGAATCAAAATGTAATTGCTCACTGACTCCTTTGTTTGTTCATTTATTAAACAAACAGTGATTGAAAGCCTATTGGGTGCCTAATGTTGTGATCAGCGCTGAAAGGGGCAGCAGATGAAGCTTTGTCCCTGTCAGGCCAGAAAGACAAATGCTAAGAAAGCAATAACTTGACTGATGAATCTTGGAGAAGCAGAAGTATGGGTGTGTTGGTGTATGTAGCTGCAGGATCTGGAGCAGAGGCTTTAACTGAAGACTAAAGATGAATACAGTTCAGATTGTGGAGAGAAAGAGGGAGAGAATGTATACCTTAGAGAAGGGAACATCATCCCAGGTAGAAAGCAGCATATGCTCAGATACTCTCATATCCATTTGATAAATGCGTGTTCAAAGTCAGCAGGGATTATGGAGATAAATTTACCATCCTACCCTCAAGGAATCAACCCTAACAGGGAAGGAACCAGACAAGTTAGGGGACTGTGACCACACAAAGCAATGCACTCTATGCGGTATACAGCAGGATTTTCAGTTCAACCAGAGTGGATAAAGAAAGGCTTCCAGGAGGGGTGGTGCCTGCCTGAGCTGGATTTTGAAAGACAAGTAGACATTTGCCAGTCAAAGAAACAATCAGAGCAAGCCAGGAAGAGATCAGCCAGGGAAAATCAGAGAGGTAAGGGAATACAGTATGATGCTTCAAATGATTATTAGATGCCCAGGTTAGCCTATGTAACTTAATACAGATGTGTAATACTATACAGTTACAAAGAACAACAGTAGAAATAATTCTATAGTGGAGAAGCATCCTTAGCATCTTTCATTGAGTCCCACACACCAATTTTTCTTCCAGGATGCGAACAGATAGCTCTTTCTCTAGTGGAACACAGGATGAAACAGTTGGCTTACATCTGAGGATTTGTGCTGCATGAAAAAATATACGTCTTTAAACTAGAATGAAATTCAGGGCACCGAAGTGTTTTCACCATTAGTCTAAGAAGCAGAAGGAATTGAGATGGACCAACAGATCTCCAGATTTATGTCTCATAGTTACCGTTCTCAAACTACTGCACAATTGCACTCATCTCACATGGTAGTAAAGTAATGCTCAAAATTCTCCAAGTCAGGNTTAAAAGACGCTTACTCCTTGGAAGAAAAGTTATGACCAACCTAGATAGCATATTGAAAAGCAGAGACATTACTTTGCCAACAAAGGTCCGTCTAGTCAAGGCTATGGTATTTCCAGTAGTCATGTATGGATGTGAGAGTTGGACTGTGAACAAAGCTGAGCACCAAAGAATTGATGCTTTTGAACTGTGGTGTTGGAGAAGACTATTGAGCGTCCCTTGGACTGCAAGGAGATCCAACCAGTCCATTCTAAAGGAGATCAGTTCTGGGTGTTCTTTGGAAGGAATGATGCTAAAGCTGAAACTCCAATACTTTGGCCACCTCATGCGAAGAGCTGACTCATTGGAAAAGACTCTGATGCTGGGAGGGATTGGGGTCAGGAGGAGAAGGGGACGACCGAGGATGAGATGGCTGGATGGCATCACCGACTCGATGGACATGAGTTTGAATGATCTCCAGGAGTTAGTGATGGACAGGGAGTCCCGGCGTGCTGCAATTCATGGGGTCACAAAGAGTCAGACACGACTGCGTGACTGAACTAACTAGAATTAGTTAGCATTCTCTCTGGGGCAAGGCTAACTGAGAAGAAAGGCAGGCAATTGTCTACACATTTAAATTATTGTTCTCTCTTTCTCTTCTCTTTGACCACCTAGGTATGAAAATTACATATGATGCAATTTTACTATTTGCAGAAAGTGATAGTCACTTAGTTGTGTCCGACACTTAGCAACACATGAACTGTAGCCTGCCAGGCTCCTCTGTCCATGGACTTCATCAGGCAAGAATACTGAAGTGGGTAACCCATTCCCTTCTCCAGGGATCAAACCCAGGTCTCTTGCATTGCAGGCAGATTTTTACCATCTGAGCCATCAAGGAAACTCTTTGCAAGAGGCACACATAACCTCTTAGAAGAATACTTGCTGGAACCAGAATGCCAGTTCCACTCTCTGTGTATCCTTGAGCAAGTTACTTCTCTTTTCCTCAGCCTCCTCATCTGTAAAACAGGAATAGTAAATGAGAAACAAATGAGTAGGCAAACATAAAGTGCTTTAGCACGTGATTGCACAGAGGAAACTTTTAAATAAGAGCCTTCGTCATTGTTTTCATCGGTCTATTATCTTAATGTGGGTCATTTGTTTTTTCAAGTCTTTATTACATTTGTTTCAATACTACTTCTACTTTATATTTTGGTTTTGGGCCATGAGGCATGTGGGATCTTAACTCCCAAACCAGGGATCAAACACACACCCCCTGCATTAGGGAGGCAAAGTCTTAGCCACTGGACCACCAGGGAAGTCCCTTCATTTGTCTGTTATTTTAAATAGTCTTAGAGTAGCAGAATTATCACCTTTCAGACACCTTTCTCTGTTTCTGTGGGAGAGACAGGAGGGGGCCCGTTTTTGCCCAGAGGAGCCATTGTTGAAGGGCTGATGGGGGAGGAAGATAGGAGACCAAGCCTGGCTCAGGGTTTGAGGAGTTGGGGGGTAGATTTGAGGGGTATGGAACCCCAGAATGAGAACTCGCCCCCATGCTACCTCTGGATCAGAGTTCCAGTAGAGATCAAGTATGTTTCATTTCTTGATATGGGTAGTAAAGGACGGATAAGTTCAGTTGGCTGAGGTACTCCCAGCATCTCTTCATTTGGCCCATATCTGGGGGAGCTTTGCCCAGAACAAAACACTTTGTCAGGCCTGGCCAGAGGTAACCCCACAGGAGGTGGGTTTGTCTTTGATGTATAACTCATTCCCCAACCATCTCCAATATCCAGTTTGTCCGGTCTTAGCCCTGCAAGTCTAGGATCTTTGTCCCAAGAATTCAGCTGTGGCTCCCTCTAACCTGTTCCTCCCTCCCCCAGCCCATCAAGACCCCAGGCCAAATCCTTCCTCCCCTTTCAGACCCTTCAGCCTGAAGTCTTGCTACTCAAGATGACTTCAGCAGCCTTGACACCACCTGGAAGCTTGTTCAAAATGTGGAATCCTACTGAACGAAATCTGAATTTAATAATTAATAAGATCTTCATGTAACATTATTTGCATGTTACAGTTTGAGAGACACTGACTTAAACCTACAAGATGGATTCCTCTTCTGAACTCTTTCCCATGGTCGTTGCCAACCATCTGAAAACTGGCCTCACCAGCTGTGCCCAGAGAATTGTCGTCACCTTCTTACCATTGTGCTGGAGTTCATTTCACACTTTCAGCCTCTCCATCCGCTATACATCAGCTGTACTCTTTCAGCCCTACCAGTCTTGAGAGCACACCCCATTTCCCCTGAATTTCCTATGGCAGCACCCAGAACCTCTAATGAAGCCCTGGGCTATTATACTGCAGCACAGCAAAAAATAATAATACTATTGTTATACTTTAAAATAGGGGCTCCCAACCTCCAGGATCTAATGCCTGTAGATCTGAGGTGGAGCTGGTGTAATAATAATAGATATAAAGTGCACAATAAATGTAACACACTTGAATCATCCCAAACTCTACCGTGCTCCCTGTCCCAGTCTGTGGAAAAATTATCTTCCATGAAACTTGTTCCTGGTGTCAAAAAGGTTGGGGACCACTGCTTTAAAATGTATTTTTAATTAAAGTATCACATCAAAGTTTAAAAAGTCAATGAAAACTAAAAAATACTAAAACACAGTAATGCCTTGTTCTCCTCCATCCCTGCTTTCCTCCAGAAAGTCAACCATTCTAGGATTTTTCCAGGTAAAACTTCCATGGGCTTCTCAGTTAGCTCAGTGGTCAAGAATCTGCCTGCCAATGCAGGAGACACAAGTTTGATCCCTGGGCTGGGAAGATCCTCTGGGGAAGAAAATAGAAACCCACTCCAGTATTCTTGCCTGAGAAATCCCATGGACAGAGGAGCATGGTGGGCTACAGTCCATGGGGTCTCAGAAGAGTTGGACACAACTGAGCAGCTAAGCAACAATAAGCTTCCACAGACCGCCATTTCTTAATTCACACATTTTAAAACTTTTCTTCTTGGCTTCCTATTTTGGTACATGAGGTTTTAAAAATCCATCCCTTCATCCATTTCCTAAATATAGTTTGAACACAATCTTTGGTCAAACCAATATTTGGTGTTTTCAATACTCAAGGTTTCCCTACAATCAAGAAACATGTCTTTCTGTTTGGGCAAATTTTCTCATGTTATTTCTGTAACAGTTTCATCCTTTGCATGGTATTCTCTATTTTCTCCATCTCCAGAGTGTTCATTCACTCATCTTGTTATATCAGTCTTACCCACTGCAAAGATATCCAATGTTTCAGATTATATATTCACTTTTGTGTAACTTTTAATTTTTCTGTAGTTAATTGCATCATTTGATCCCTTTTCTTTGAACCTATGACTAAGTTTCCCACATCATATCTCAGCTCTGTACAATGTTCTTTCTACACAATCTTCCACTTGGTTATAGTGATCAGATAATTTATTGTCATTTCCCACCAGCCTTAGGTTGGGCTGCTATAACATATTGCCATAAACTTGGTGGCTTAATAGGGCTTCCCAGGTAGCACAATGATAAAAAATCTGCCTGCCAATGCAGGTGACGAAAGACACTTAGGTTCGATCCCTGGGTTGGGAAGATCCCCTGGAGTAGGAAATGGCAACCCACTCCAGTATTCTTGCCAGAACAATTTCATGGACAGAGGAACCTGGCAGGCTACAGTCCACAGGGTGGTAAAGAGTAGGACGTGACTGAATGACTGTAGCACACACACAATGAGTGGTGGCTTAAACAATGAACATTTATCATAGCTCTGGCAGCTGGGAAGTCCATGAGCAGGGTGCCAGCAGATCTAGGTCTGGTGAGATCTTTCTTCCTAGTTTGCAAATAGCTGTCTTCTTAGCAGAAAACAGAGAAAAGAAAGTAAATAATCATGTTTCCTTAAAAGGGCACTAACCCCACTCATGGGGCTTCACTCTCATGACTTAATCACTTTGCAGAGGCTCTACCTCCAACTATCATTAGAGTGGGGTTTAGGATTCCAACAGATGAATTTTGGGGGGGACAAATATTCAGCCTCTTCAAATATTCTCTACTTTCCAACTGCCCAACTGTAAATCTGGGATCTTTCTGCACCACTCTTCCATCACTTCCTTTTAATACTCTCTTGTGAATCTCATTTCCTGATTTTCCTTTTTTGTTAACTTCTTCATTTCAACTAAGAAATATCTTCCAGTAATTTCCTGATACGTGATACACTGAGAAAATTTTTTGAGACTGTGGATGTTTGAAACTGTCTTTATGCACACATGTCCACACATAATGGTTTGGCTAGGTACAGAAATCTAGGTTGCAAGTTTTTTTTTCCCTCACAATTCTGAAGACACGCTCTTCTGCGTTTAAGTTTCTAGTGTTGCTGTCCAACGCTATCTTTAGTCCTTATTTTGGGGGTTTGACTTTCTCCCCCTTCATCTCTCAAGAAGATTTTGGTGTTTTTTTCAGTGTTTTGCCATTTCACAAAGATGTATTTTTATTCACTGTGTTGGGTATTCCAAGGGTCTTTTTAATCAGGAAGCATATTAGTTTAGGGAATACACTTCCATTTGGGAAACTTCTTATATAATTTCTTTAGTAATTGTCACTATACTGTATTAACTATTTCCTCTTAATCTGGAATTCTCATTCTTTGGAAGATGATCCTTTTGGGTGAGTTTCCTAATTTTTAAAACATTTTTATTCAACTCATCATCTTACCTTTGTCCTACTTTCTGATAAACATATTTCACCTTAACTTACAGTTTTAAAGATTAGTATTATATTTTGGCTTTCATATTTTTCATTTCCTAGAGCTCCTTTTTTACTTTTTCCTCTAAACGTTCTGATGATACTTGACTACTTGTTTTTACTTAAGACTGAAAATCTCAAAGCTGATCAGAAGCTCAAAACTGACTAAAATCTCTGAAATGAGGCGAGGGTGCTTGTCTACTGGTGGGTTCAACTCATGGGTGGTTTAAGGGGATACCTGATTATTTCCTAGAGAATTAATGTCAGTATCTGTAGACCTGTTCTGAAGACGAGCAAGAAAGAGGGCTGAGAATATCACCATTCAGATTTTCACTTTGTCCCGTTTTTTGGCATCTCAGCCCCACTCACCCTCCTCTCTGTGTGTCCTTGAATCCACAGCCTCACAGAGTAATTTATTTTCTAGAATTTACATCTCATGTCTCCACTGGAGGAAAGGTTGAAGGTGGTTTCTTCGGTGTCTCTGATTAATTTCTTCTAGAATTTATATCTTATGTCTACACTGGAAGTGGAATTAGGAGTGGTTGCCTGGGCCTCTCTGATTAATTTTTTCTAGAATTTATATCTCATATCCACACTCGATGTTGTTGCTAAAAGATAAACCTGGAAGTTCTAACTGCTCCTTACTCTTTCAAAGGTGTCTTCCATTTTAACACACAACCACACCCTCCCTTCTTGCATTCCCAATAACCTTCATCCCAGAACAGGATCTTCTGCTCTGGGATTGCATTGGGTCCTCTTTAGTACCCCCATCTCTGGCACTCAGGTTTATCCTCCCGGATTCTGCCAAGTGGTCAGCCATACCTCCTATTTTCTTGTTTGCCAAGTGTAATTGTGTTGTTCCCATTCCTTTCTGCCTATAAAAGTTTCATTTTTGTATAGCTCCTCAGAGCTCCTTTCTATCTACAAGATAGGATACTGCCCAATTCAAATTGATGTTTGTGCAAATAAATTATAAATATCTTTAATATGCCTCAGTTTATCTTTTAACATTAGTAAACAGTAGAAGATATTCTTGGTCCTCATGTTTACCCACTGCCTTGATTTATCTGGCTCTCAGGTGGGAAAGTAGTCTGATGATTATTACTATCCCAGAGCTTCTGTATTATAATATTTCCCACAGACAACTTTCTGTGAGTCCCCAGTGGGCACTGAATAAAATCAAANATTTATCTGGCTCTCAGGTGGGAAAGTAGTCTGATGATTATTACTATCCCAGAGCTTCTGTATTATAATATTTCCTGCAGACAACTTTCTTTGAGTCCCCAGTGGGCACTGAATAAAATCGAAACTCAGTCTGACATGCAAAACCCTTCACAATCGGTCTAGGGGCCTTTCTCGTTCGTTTTTCCTCCCATTTAGCTTTTATTGTTTTCATTCTCCAAACCACCTGGGCCCTTCCCTAGCTCAGGGCTTCTGCTTGATCGTGCGTGCATGCGTGCTCAGTGGTTCAGTCATGTCTGACTCTTTGTGACCCCATGGACTGTAGCCCGTCAGGCTCCTCTGTTCATGGGATTCTCCAGGCAAGAACACAGGAGTGGGTAGCCACTCCCTTCTTCAGAGAATCTTTCCAACCCAGGGATCAAACCCCAGTCTCCTGCATTGCAGGTAGATTCTTTACTGTTTGAGCCACCAGGGAATTTTGTGCTTAACTTCCTCTATCCTCCTGGTGAATTTCCACTCATTCCTCAAGATCCAGTCCACAAGACACTTTCTCTGTGAGCCTTGTTTAATTCCCATAAGCAGAATTCATTTTTTTGCCTGGTTGTTCCCTACCATTGAGAACACAGCTCCATCTTAACACTGGCCATGTCGTAAGGGAATTTGGAGTGTCTGTGTCTACCCCAAGCTACACTATGAGATATTGTCATGTCTATTACGCACTAAGAATCGATCCAAGGCAATTTAATTTTCTATATTTTCTATAATTTCTATGTTTATCATCTAAATATAAGACAATATAGGACAATCCTTTCCTTGTAAGAGGCTGAGGAGGGCATGGAGTCCTGGAGAAGGGACAAACCTCCTTCTGTAATCCCTCTCAGTGTCTGAGTCAGGCTTACTCCAGGCAGCTCAAGTCTCAGGGGCTTACTGAATGAAGCTCAAGAACCAGGCAGCTATAAAAAAAACTCAGAGCTCAAGGGACTGACTATTCCCTCATCTTCTATCTCATACAGGCTGCAGCTTTTATCTGCCTGTCTGTCGCTCCTCTCTTGGTGAAGTATACACTCCTGGGCCCTGCCCAGAGCCCCCAGACCTTGCAGAGTGCCAGTGTGTGCTTAGAGAATTAGTTCTGGAGCCATGAACAGCAGCTCCTTTCACAAGCAGCAGATCAGAGTGCTAGAAAATCAAACTCTCTGGGCTCAGCTCTCAACCAGTGACTCTCAGGAGTTGCTGGGGAGACACTCCAACCCCCTTTCCTCCTGGCTGGGGATATGTCTGAGGTGTACATCTTCCAACTCCCTCCCCTGGATAAAGCGCCATCACCCACATCCATGCACCTTTTACTGTCTACCTTTCCTTGCCTGAATCTCTTCCCTACGCCACTCCTGGAGTTTCCTAGGACTACTGCCCAACTATTTTGAGTGCAAATTTGTGCTCAGATTGTTGTCTCAGAGTCTGCTTCTGAGAGAACCCAAACTAAGAAACCTGGCAACCTTGTTCTCTGGAACTTTCACTCTGTCCTCTTGCTACCACTTGGTTTATCCTTTCTTCTAATCTCTGGAACCTTTTAAAAAACTCCACAGCTCTGCTCTTTGATGTCTTTTGCTTGCGTATTTTGAGAATTATTTCTACTTTTCATAACTTGCACCATCTTCACGTCGAATTACTGTATGCTACGTGTCCTTATATCTCGTTTCGTTTGCTATTCCCATTGCTAACTGCTTTACTCTTCTGATTTTTTCATTTCGAATCCCACAGGAAGGAATTTGAGGGCCCAGCTCATCTTTGTTGCATAGGACACTAGCTGGCCCGTGGATTGGCTGCACTCAGGTCAGCTGATCATGGCTAGTCCAGTCAGCTGTGCCAGAGGAGGGAGATTGCATAGGAATCTTTTATATGGACAAATGATGCTTTCTCAATTTTACTGTATGTTTTTTCCTCTTTTATTTTGTCCACACTCCCTGGCATTTGGGGATCTTAGTTCCTCAACCAGGGATCAAAGCCATACCCCCGATCATGGAAGAGTGGAGTCCTAACCACTGGACTGCCGGGAAATTCCTTCTTAATTTTATTTTGTTTACTTTTTAATTAGTTAACTAAGGCCATGCAGCTCGGCATGTGGAATCTTAGTTCCCTGACCAGGGATCAAGCCCATGTCCCTGCAGTAGGACACAATCTTAACCACTGGACTGCCAGGGAAGCCTCTCTCAATTTTATTTTAACTATAACTTCAACTTCTCCTTCCCGAACAGAGTGTTCCACTAAGTCACTCCTATACGGAAATTCTGAAGCTACCACAGGTTTGCATAAATTAAGACACGGCCACCTAGGAACTGGCCCTCAGTCAGGCTGTTGGCAAGATCTTTTCTGGGAAAAGTCTGTGTGTGTATGTGTGTACTGTCACTTCAGTCATGTCTGACTCCTTGCGACCCTATGGTTCTGTAGCCCAGCCAGGCTCCTCTGTCCACGGGATTCCCCAGGCAAGAATACAGCAGTGGGTTGACATACCCTCCTCCAGGGTATCTTCCCTACCCAGGGATCAAACCTGCGCCTCTTATGTCTTCTGCATTGGCAGGCTAGTTCTTTACCAATAGTGCCACCTGGGACGTCCAAGAGGCTGTGGACACGAGGCCAATTTATTTTGCCAAGTTTAATACCCCTAGCTTTCTATGACCCCACTCTAGTACTCTTGCCTGAAGAATCCCATGGACGGAGGAGCCTGGTGAGCTGCAGTTCATGGGGTCGCAAAGAGTCAGACACGACTGAGCGACTTCACTTTCACTTTTCACTTTCATGCATTGGAGAAGGAAATGGCAACCCACTCCAGTGTTCTTACCTGGAGAATCCCAAGGATGGGGGAGCCTGGTGGGCTGCCGTCTATGGGGTCACACAGAGTCATATACGACTGACCCGACTTAGCAGCAGCAGCAGCAGCAGCAGCTTTCTATGGAAAAAAAAATTTTTTTTTTTTGTTTTAATGGTTACAAAAGAGCTTGGAAAATAAAGAAAAGCACGAAGGAAGAAAATAAAAGCCACAGGAAATCCCAACACTCTGAGATAATCACTCCTTGCATTTTAGGGCCTTCCCTTCTGTGCCCATGTCTCTGCTTTTAGAGGGAAATATTTCTTCCCGTAATAAGAAAACCGTCCTGCATATGCTGCTTTTTCTACCTGCTCTTTTTCACCTTATCACTGAACATTTTTTCTGTGCCATTAAATATGTCCAAACGGCCTCATTTTAGGTCAGCCTGGCCTTCAGACACTGGGCCTCCTGCGCTGAATTCTCAGCCCACCCCTTCCCAGGACACTCAGCTGTGAAAGGCACCGATTTACACAGGTGAACCTAATGAGCTCATCTTGCTTCCCGCTACAAAATTTCAGCTAAACCTATACTGACAGCTGCCCCGTGGGGCCTGGGTTGTCTACCCGCAGCAGGAGCACTCCCCGAGGCCTTAGGCTCTCTGGGGAAATCACCAGCCAGCCCTCCACAGTTTCTTCATTCCCCACATACTCTCTGCAAAGTCTGCTCAGGACACTGTAAACTCAAATCATCAAAAACTCAGCTCCCTTAGGAGGTTGCTCCAGCCCCCACAAACAGAAAGGAGGAACCAGGACGAGAGAGGGGAAGTGACATACCCATACTCAGCCAGGGAGCAGGTGGCAAGGTGAGGACTCAAGCTTGTGTCCCTGAGGCCAAGCCCAGTCTCTGAGACTCCAACGCCTGTTGTGAACTGGGGGCTCTCCCCTTGAGCCCATCCACCCTGCAGGGCAAGGTTCCGTGGCATTCCCAAGCCCTNAAACCAAAAGCTGGGTCTTTGAAAAGATAAAACTGATAAAAAAGAAACTTTAGCCAGACTCATCAAAAAAATTTTTTTTGTTCAGTCACCAAGTTGTGTCCAACTCTATGTGACCCCTTGGGACTCCAGGCTTCCCTGTCCCTCACCATCTCCCAGAGTTTGCCCCAGTCAATGTCTATTGAATCGGTGATGCCATCCAACCATCTCATCCTCTGTCACCTTTTTGTCCTTCTGCCTTCAATCTTTCCCAGCATCAGGATGTTTTCCAATGAGTCAGCTGTTCACATCAGGTGGCCAATGTGTTGGAGCTTTGGAATCAGTCCTTCCAAAGAGCACTCAGGGTTGATTTCTTTTAAGATTGATTGATTTGATCTTGCTCTCCTAGGGACTCTCAATCAAGAAAAACAGAGAGACCTCAATAAGTCAAATCAGACATGAAAGAGGAGGATGTACAATGACACTACAGAAATACAAAGATTCATAAGAGATTAAAATGAATAATAATACACTGATGAAATGAATGATCTAAAAAAGTGAACAAATTAAAAAAACATACAATCTTCTAAGACTGAATCAAGAAGAAAAAGAAAATATGAAAAGATCAATTACCAGTAATGAAACTGAGTCAGTAGTACAAAGAAAATTCACATAAAGCAAAAGTCCTGGACCAGATGGCTTCACAGGTGAATATTTAAAGAAGTAATACCCACCCTTTTAAAACTATTCCAAAAAATCAAAGAGGATGGAACACTTTCAATCTCATTCTACAAGGCCAGCATCATCCTGATACTAAAACCACAAAATAAAACCCACACAAAGACATTAGGGCAATATCACTAATGAACATAGAAGCAAAAATTCTCAAAAAAATATTAGCAAACCAAACTCAAAAATACGTTAAAAGGCTCATATACAGTGATCAAGTAGGATTTATCCCAAGGATGCTAGGATGGCTCATTATCCACAAACCCATCAATGTGTTGTGCTGGTAGCTTACAGTGAATGGTGTCAGATTCATGGTCTCCAAAGGAGAAGAATTCACTCTGGGACCAAAGATGCAGCCACAGTCATTCAGAGCTTTGTGTAGAAAAGATTTTATTAAAGTGAAAGGATAGAGAAAAGCTTCCAGCAAAAGACACTTGGAAGGGGGTAGAAGAGTGTCCACTCTCGCTAGTTTAGGTGGGGCATTATGTATTTTTTAGTGGACTGCTAAACATAGATAAAAGAAATAGCTCAACGCTGTGAAAGTTTTACTAGTTTCTTCTCCCATGATGTACATCTTGAGACAACATCGAAATAAGATTAACCAAAGGGAATGATCTCTGGACAAGATGTCTCTGGGCAGGATATATTATATCTATATAATCAAGAGCATAGACTTTTGAAGAAAAACAGGTTCCCACATAAGATACATTGTTTTGTTGTGTAATTATTAGCTTTGGGCTTAAAGAAAATGAGTGTTAGGCAAAATAGATTGTTGACATAGAAACTCAGAGCTTAGGAAAATAAGTCCTACATGACTAAGGTGAAAAAATGTAAAAAAATGTTTGCCTCCTTCTCCTCCTTGAGGGCCCAGGACTCCCTATCAACCTACCCAAGAATTAACTCTCAGTACCATATTGGGGCTTCCTTGATAGCTCAGTTGGGGAGGAATACTCCTGCAATGCATGAGACCCTGGTTTGATTCCTGGGTTGGGAAGATCTGCTGGAGAAGGATTACCCTACCCACTCCAGTATTTCTGAGCTTCCCTTGTGACTCAGCTGGTTAAGAATCTGCCTACAATGCAGGATACCTGGGTTTGATCCCTGGGTTGGGAAGATCCCCTGGAGATGGGAAAGGCTAACCACTCCAGTATTCTGGCTTAGAGAATTCTATGGACTGTATTAGTCTATGGGGTCACAATGAGTCAGACATGACTGAGGGATTTTCACTTTCACCATTATTAACAATTGAAGAATAAAAATTACATGATCATCTCAATATATTCAGAAAATGCTTTTGACAAAATTTAAAACTCACTTACAATTGAAAAAAAAAAACTCTCCACAAAATCGATATAGCTGGAACACACCTCAACATAATGAAGGCCATATATAACAAGCCCATAGCCAACATAATCCTCAGTGGTGAAATGCTGAAAGCATTTCCTTTTAAGATCAGGAATAAGTAAAAAATGCCTACTCTTTCCACTTTTATTTAGTACAAAGTCCTAGATGCTATAATCAGACAAAAAAAGAAAGAAAGAAAGAAAAAGAATCCAGATTAGAAAGGATGAAATAAAACTATCATTGTTTACAGACTACATAATATTATATGTAGAATATCTTAAATAAGCTACTAAATGAATTCAGTAAATTTTAGGACACAAAATTAACACATTAGAAATCTATTATACTTTTATACACTAATAATGAACTATCAGAAAGAGAAATTAACATAATCCCATTTACAATTGCATCAAAAAGAATCAAATTCCTGTGAATAAACATAAGCAAAAAAGGTAAATAACTAGTACTCTGCAAGCTATAAGAGCCTGGTGGGTTGCCGTCTATGGGTTTGCACAGGTTGGACATGACTGAAGTGACTTAGCAAGCTATAGGACACTGAAAAAGAAGCTGAAAATGACACAAACAAATGAGAAAATATACTGTGTTCATGAATTGAAAGGGTCAATATAGTTAACATGACCATACTACCCAAGGCAGTCTACAGTTTCAATGCACTCTCTATCAAACTATTAAAGGCCTTTTTCACAGAACTGAACAAAATCTTTTAAAATTTTTGTGGATCCACAAAAGACTCTTAATAGTCAAAGCAACCTGAAGAAAGTAAAACAAAGCTGGAGGTATAATATTCCCCTGATTTCAAGCTGTGCTACAAAACTACAGTCATCAAACAATTTAGTACTAGCACAAAAACAGTTCATACATCAGTGGAACAGAGCAGAAAGCCCAGAAATAAACTGAGACTTATATATTCAATTAATCTACAGCAAAGGAGGCAAGGATATTCAATGAAGAAAACAGAGCCTTTTCAATAAACTGGTACTGGAAAAACTGGTCAGCTACATGCAAAAGAATCACATCATATACAAAAATAAGCTCAAAATGGGTTAAAATCTTAAATGATTTTAAGACCATAAAACATAGAATAAAGCAGACACAGTATGCTCTTTGACAGTGGTCTTAGCAATACTTTTTTGAGTCTGCCTTCTCAGCAAGGAAAATAATAGCAAAAATAAGCAAGTGGGACTAAATCAAAATAAAAAGCTTTTGAGTAGGGAAGAAACTATGAAATGAAATGAAAAGACAGCCTACTGAAATGAAATGAAATGAAAGACAGCCTATTGAATGTGAGAAGGTATTTGCAAATGATATATCCAATAATGAATTAATATCCCCAAACTACAAAGAATTCTTACAACTCAACATTAAAACAAACAAACAGCCTGATTTAAAAATTGGTGGAAGACCTGAATAGACATCTTTCCAGAGAAGACAGGCAGATGGCCCACAGACACATGAAAAGAGGCTCAAAGTCACTAATCATTATGGTAGTGTAGACTGAAGCCACGCTTAGGCACTGCCTGACACCTGTCAGAGTGGCTATCAACCAGAAGACAACAAAAGACGTGGAGAGAAAGCAACCCTTGTGCCTTGTTGGTTGAACTGTAAATTGATGTAGCCATTATGGAAAACAGAATGGCGTTTCCTTGAAAACTAAACAGCGAACTGCCATCTTGTGACAGTGAGGTGGAACAGCAACTTCACTTCTAGGTGTTTTCCTGAAGAAAGAAAAAACACTAATTCAAAAAGATGTACGCACACCAATGTTTATTGCAGCACTATGTACAGTAGGCAAATAACATAGGTGTCCATTGATAGATAAATTGATAAAGAAGATGAGGCATATATACACATAATGAAATGCATTATTTAGTCATAAAGAAAAGACTTACAATTTGCCATGACACTGATGCATCTAAAGGACATTATGGCTTCATGGAATAAGTCAGAGACAGATAAATACCACTTCATCTTACTGTATGTGGTATCTTAAATAGTTGAAAAAAACCAAGCAAGCATAACAGACTGAGAGATACAGGGTCCAAACAGGTGGTTGTCAGAGGGGAGGGAAGATGGGAAGGGGTGAGATAGGTTAAGGAGATTAAGAGGTACACATTCTCAGGTGTAAAATAAATAAGCTACAGGGATGTACTATGCAGCAGAAGGAATAGGGTCAGTAACATCGTAATAACTTTACAAGGAGACAGATGGCTAGACTTATGATGATCACTTCAAAATGAATGTAGATGTGAAATCACTGTATAGCACATTTGAAACTAACATAATATTGTACATCAACTATATTTAATAGAAAAAAAAACATTTTTCAGTGTATCTGAGTGAGTGAGTGAAGTCATTCAGCTGTGTCGAACTCTTTGTGACCCCATGGACTATGGCCCACCAGGCTCCTCCATCCATGGAATTTTCTAGGAATTTTCGTGGAGTTGGTTGCCATTTCCTTTTCCAGGGGATCTTCCTGACCCAGGGATTGAACCCAGGTCTCCTGCATCACGGGAAGACGCTTTACTGTCTGAGCCACCAGGGAATCTATAGAAAGCGAGGGACATCTCCACAATCTCAGTCACTCCCACACAAGTCTGATGTGTAAGTAACTTCCTGCTTTAGCTAGAATTTGAGCTACACTGAGACCTGGCTTTAGTCCTTTGCCTGAAAACAATGAGGGCTGAAGGAGACAATTTGGGAGGAGGACAGTAATTATCTTGTGAGATACAGTCTTCGTGTATTCTCTATGCAAGGGTAGATTGTCCTCCTCTGTAAGGAGGGAGATACTACTTCTACACA